>VSMD01071789.1:0-85620 GCA_008750895.1 Mirza zaza | reverse complement strand
TGGCCACGTCTACTCTAACTCAGGAGGAAACCAGGTAAACAGAGGGTTGACTGGGTGTTCAGAAAGCCTTGAATACAGATGGCCGAGAGTGAAGAAATGACACATTTTAAGCCCTAAGTATAGCGAATTTGGTTAATACCAATGCAGTGACTGGTACTTGAGTTCTTCAAAAATCAGGCCACATCTTTGCAACCCTTACTGTCACCACTGTGTTTTGACAAGTGGTCCAGCGGACGAAGCCTTCTCAGCAAAATCCAGTTGATGCTCCTGTCAAACTCCTTAGCCACAAATTTTCAAAATTTGTTCCAATGATTTAATTAAAATTTAAGCCACACATCTGTTTGAAAACATATCAGCGGAGATGGAGACGCTTGTTCCTGGGATGATGATTGACAGGGAGGAACAGATTGACTTGGCATATATGTAGAACTCATTAATCTCCTTCAAGTACGTTCTGGGGAAACATGGAGTTCTCTCAACAAGCTGTTACCAAAACAGCACTTCCATTTGCACAGTTGGAATTCTAATAGTTGAGGTGGAAGTCAGAAGTTAGGGGAAAGGAGGTATGTTTTATTGCAGGCATCCTCAAACTACGGCCCGAGGGCCACATGTGGCCTGCTGAGGACATTTATCCGGCCTGCCGGGTGTTTTTGCTGCCGCTGCCTGTCTTGTTTAGTAGCCAACTGGTCCCGGGCCCACAGTGCACATGTGTGGAATGTGCCCCGCACTCTCCAGTGGTCTGAGGGACAGTGAACTGGCCCCCTGTTTAAAAAGTTTGAGGATCCCTGCTCTATTGTGATGAATTATTCTGTGATGATACAATTTAATATTGAGAGCAGCAAAACATTAGTTAAAAAATAACAGGCTTGCTCCAGTTCCTATAATCTTAATATCTAAATAGGATATAGTTAACTCTAAGGTCAGTCTTAAATAGCTTTTGGTAAATGTTGAGCTTTCTCTGTGTGTGAGTTTTACATCCTCTTTATGCATTATATCTTTGTATTTCACAAGGAAACTTTATTTACTCACTAGAGATCTAGGAGCCTTCTGAGCTATCTTGGTATATCCTTGGAAGATTAGATACTGCAATGATACAAGAGAAAAAGAAAGAAAGATGAAGCTATTTTCTTGAGGAAAGATCAGTCAAAATAAGACATGCATTTAGAGCAGCCACCTTCAAGAAGATACCCTTCAAATATTGGCGGGAGATTTGGGCTGCGGGGAATTTTCATGAACTTAGCATTTCTGGCTCCGTTCTTTCTCTGAATGCTGTCTCTGCACATTTAAATCCATCTTATTTCAGAATGCTGGGTTTGTAACGGAGAAGAAATAGTGCAGATGGCTAAATTATCCTCACTTGTTCGAAACCATGACAATTTACCATAATACAGCTTTAAACACCTGAAATTAATTAGGGAAGAGTGCATTTAAATTCAGAGAGTATGATTTACAGTATGGGCTTAAATACCAGAGATGTGTTTTGATTTCAGGTTGTCACTTATTATTTTACCTATACATGTTGATCAAACAGCTTTTGTGCTTTAACGAAGAGTATTTTTTAGGGACAGTGGTACTAGGAACATAGTGCCCGATACTCAGAGCATACCCATTTTGGAAGAACCAGAATAAAATTTTCTTATGATACAAATGTTTAGTGATCATGATGGGGGGATAGGAAGATGCACTAACAGTTTTTAAGCATCTACTATGGGCCATTAATTTTGTTTTTACAATAATACCTCCTGAACTTTATCACAGGTCCTTTAAGAGCTGAAACTAGGTCTTTATTTATTTATTTATTGTTTACTTCAGTGTAATTTACAAAGGAAAAAGGTGAGTGTAGTGAAGTCAGACAAACCATGGCTTAAATCTTGACCCCACCACTCACGAGCTATAGGACTCAAATGTGGTCAAATGGCTTAACCACTCTGAGATGGAGTAGTCACAAATGAGGGAGAAATGACATCAGAGCTAATGAACAAAGACTGTGCCCAGACAGGGAGACCTCTTTGGGATGACAAATAAGTTTAGGATCAAGGTATGCTGAATCTGAGATGCCGATGGGCCATCTGGGAAAAGATACGTGGGGAAATAGTGGAGAATTGAGATCCAGGAGAAAGCTGCATATAGACTTGGAAGTCAATGGAAGATGACATATCAATCTGTGAAAGTAAATGAGATACCAAAGAAAAAAGAGTATAAGGTAAACAAAATAACTCTAAGTATATCCTTGGAAAACTTAAAGATCAATCAGCAATGAAAGAAACCAAGAAAGGATCTGTTTCTGAAAATACAGTAGGAAGAAAATCAAGGTACGGCCACATCATAGAGTATTTTGAATAGAAGAAGGTAGATGGCAAGATCAAAAGCTTTGGAGTGATCCAAAAGAAAATAAGAACTGGAAAAATAAAAGCCAATTGTATTTGACTCTTTGGGGGCACACTGAGTGAAATGGTAGAGACAGAAGCCAGGTTCGAAGAGGTTCAGACTAAGTGTAGTGAAGAAAAGCAGGCACTAAATATAGAAACACTACGATGAAGTTTAGGGTAAGGGAGAGGTAAAAAAAAAATAGCATAGTGATTTGAGAACCTCTTTGAAAGGTGGGAGATGAGAGCGTGTGTGTTAATGGAGGACAGAGAGAGAGAGAAATTGAGTTCTTGTTGAACCTAGGAGGAGATAAGATGAGGCTTACCAGAGTCAGGCTAACCTTGGAAAAGAGAGAAGCTTCTTCTGAGCCAGACAGAAAAAGATAAAAGGAAATACAGATAAATTTTATGATGGTTTACTAAAGTGAAAATATGGACCTCCTGCTCTAGCTCAATTTCTCTTCCCTTACTTATCTATAGCTCTGGGCTTGTCTCCTCCTGCTTACCAGATCGAGTAAAATCCTATCTTGGAGAAGAAAAGAAGCTGTTCATTTTTGAGAAATAGTTAACTTCAGGCCACTGAGATGTTTCTTACAAATAAGAGGTCACCTTGATATATATATATACCATTAGGGTCTGAAAGAGTTTGAAAAAGAAGGCAGCTTAATTCTTCCCTCAGCAGGATTAGGCATAATGTAAAATACTTGAAGAGGGATCTTCTTTATAAACAAGATAATGTTAAAATAAATCCGTGCCTATGTATGCAAATATAATGAATTAGATTAACACCACAGAACTCCTTAATAAGAACAGTTTTCAGGAGAAGAAAAATATATACTTTCTATAATCCAAATCCCATTATATCAGTCTTAGTATATGTTTGGAGAGGCCCTGTCTTACCTACTGTCTTCATCACCTCTGTTTGCACCATTGAGAAGAGTCCCCAACCCTATGGTTATGCTAACATTGGAACACACGACACCCACTGCCAGACAACAGCAGAAGTCAACAGCAGTTTATTAGCCACGTGGACTCAGCCTGGGAGAAGAAAGCACTGCAAATATACAGGGCCACCTAGCGCAGTTGTACTTGGGAATAAAAGTGAACAACTACAGCTGTGGAAGTCAGACCTCGTAGCATCAAAAGGGCAGGATGCCCACCCCCCTGGTTCCCACAGCGAGATGTGATTGGCTTGTCTGAATAACTCTGCTTGTCAGGAAACTGAAACTCCCTACTGAGGGGATCAGGAACTGTACCTGGTGCCTTTGACAGGGAGGTGGCTTGGCGGGGGGGCGGGCACGGACCTTCATCCACAGGAGCAGAAAGAGGAGAGGAACTTGTGGCCAGGCCATTAGAGGCCCTCCTGGTTTTACCAAATGCCAAGGCAGCGCATAGTAGTAAGCCTTCATTTCAGACTTTACATCAAATGCAAACCATGAGCAAACTTGCATGATAAGTGATAATGGGATTGTGTTGTCATTCGTGGTCACATAAGCACATTGCTCAGCCTCTGGTCTCAGCAGGGTGGAAAGCAAACGGTGCACTGCTGTGGTGGTGACTGTCTCGTCTCTGCCCTTTCTCATGCCTGATCTCAAGTGTCTGTGGTTAAATGTCCTGCAACTCTCTCTCCACCTGCCTGCTGGCTTTGCTTGTGTCCATCCTTTGTCACCCGGGTCTTCTAGTGTCACCTTCATGTGCCCTCCCACCACCCAAAAAAGCAGCCTGTTCTTCCTTATAGCAAGGTACCAAATTGCCAGCCCAGAACAGACGACAGAGTAGAAGAGAAATGAATATTGGTTTGGTATTGAGACTGGATAACCTTGAGTCAGCGATGTGTGCTCAGCATGGGGGTTACTGAAGAAAAGTGTCAAGGGAAGGAGGTTGTCACGCCAACCACGTGTACCACTGCCCTTCGTGACACCCCCACCCCCACCTGGGTCATAGGAGCCTTGGTCTCCTGGCCTTCCTACTAGTTCTCATTCTCATGAGTGTTTTTTTTTTTTTTCCTGTTTGAATGACATCATTTGTTGAATCTTGCCCAAATTCTCTTACGAAAGAAGGTAGGACATAAACATATATAACAAATAGCAGGAAGGTGAAAGTGATACAGCACAAAGCTGCTTGAGTGGTCCAATGACCACTTGCAGAAGAAATGTCTAGATGCTTCCTTTATAAAATGCTGGTTTCTCGACTCAGTCCTAACGTACTTCTAGAGCAGGGGTCCTCAAACTTTTTAAACAGGGGGCCAGTTCACTGTCCCTCAGACTGTTGGAGGGCCGGACTATAGTTTAAAAAAAAAAAAAAACTATGAACAAATTCCTATGCCCACTGCACATACCTTATTTTGAAGATAAAAAAAATGGGCAAAAACACCCGCATGTGGCCTGCAGGCCGTAGTTTGAGGACGCCTGTTAGAATCGCTGAGGAACTGGTTATGAGTGCGGATCCCAGAGCTGTAGAGATTTAAAGGATTCTTAACCTGTCTGAGACTTATTTTCTCATCTACACAAAGAAAAATAACAGCACCTGTTCTACAAGCTTTCAGGACATACCAGAAGACTTAATATAGGTCAGAGGACTCAGGATGATCCTTGTCTATCGCCATTTGGAACAAGCGTTTGGCTTTTGCGCTGGGTCTTTATGGAGTTGGCCTTTTGCTTAATTGACCTTACAATCTCAATGGCTTCTAAAGACACCCCCTGCCCCGTGCTACTTTGGGAGCTTATTCACCCATGAGGGTTTCACCCATTACAATTGCAGCTCACCCCAAGAGCAAGGCACAGGGGGACACACTCCCCAAACCAGGTTCCTGGGATCCTTGGTTGCTAAAACAAAGCAGGAAATGCTGGAACCGCCACTCCTGGGAGGTCATTCCTGAGTGGTATTGCTGCTACCTTTGCTCAGCTTGCACTAAGAACGCCTCCAGGTTAGCAATGATCCCACCAGGCACTAAAACCATGAGCAAAGTTGAAAAAGGCTGAAGCATAATAGAACCCATTTAAAGCAATGTAGCAAATTCCTGTGTTCAGTTGAAGACGCTTTCAGGGTAAATGGCTCAGCTACTTGAAGCAGAAAGTAAGGAAAAATACACTGGGCTAAATAAGGGGATCTTTTCTAGATGTGTGTATCTTTTCCCCTGGGTGCTCAGGGAAGACTGCCAGGTGCCGTTCTAGTAAACTTAGGGGAACAGATTATTTCGATAGAGGTAAGCGGAGAGTTGCACTTTTCCAATTTGCTTATTTAAAAAAAAATGGGGGGGGGGGCGCGTGTAGATTCCAGCTCCTTGCAAAGAAAAACCACTGGAGGTAGCTAATAATGTCTCCAACTCTAATGACTAGATTCGGGGTTGCCATTAAGAAAACTTTGCAACTTCTGTTGCTGGAGGCAACCTTTTTCAGTGGAGTGAAAAGGGACTTCAAGGTGAAGTCTGAACTCCTTGTCACAGAAGAGCAGGTTTTCTCATTGCAAAGTCTAGAAGGATGCAAGTCACCCACACGACATCACACATTATCCCCAGACCAAACCCGAAACCTGAGAAATAATAGGTTCACCTTCACATGAGATGGAGAACTATACTCCTGGTGTCTTGCACCGTCATTGTCCTTATCTCCTGTGCACAGTCCTGGGCTCAAAGCTCCAAAATGCAGATCCCATCAAGAACTTTTTGCTTTGGGGGCTGTTCACAAACAGTCGAGGAGAGAAATCTCACGGCTAGCCATTTTTCCGGCAAAATATCTCAGCCAGGTTTGCCTGTTGACAGAGCAAAGGGGCATTTCTAATTCCTAAATTCTGGAAGCCCTACCTACCCATGCAGTGGTTCATGACTAAGCAGGAGGCTGCAGAACAGCAGGGAGGGAAAGGTTGATCCTTTCAGTCCAAACTGGCAAATGTTGCAAGTGATGAACTCATCAGCTAACTTCCTGATGCACAGAAATAGAAAAATCTGTGCAGGGAGCCCTGGATTCTTGCAGGGAAAGGGGACCTGTCTACTTCCACCAATAATTAAGACACAAAAGACTGAGAGGACTGTATCCACCATGGCAATCTTGGACTCTTTAAGAGCGTGACTTTGTGGCAGTTGTGTTCTCCACTCTCATGCACCCTTCTCCATAATTGCACACGAGTTCAGTTTCCTGGAATGTTCTAGCGCCTTCAGCGTATATCCTATGCCTGGCCTTTTCCCTGTTGGCATCGAAGTTCCAGCCACATCACCACCCAGGAAGACCCATAGGTATATAAAGCCTTTCTCAAAGCCTGCTAATGTCATATTTCAACCTGCTTTCTCCGGGAGACTGGGGTCCTTGTCAGAGCTTGGTGACCTGCACAGAGTCTTACAAACTTTTATTAAACTTATGGAAGTTTCTGTTCTTAAGAGAACCCAGGGACATCACAGAGAAACTCATATATACACAGCTCAGCTGGCCAATCAGTGTTTCCCGAGTACCAGTTCTGCGCTCCTTATGATGAAAGCATTAGACTATAACGCCCCTTGCCTTCAAAGGGTCGGACGGTTTTTGTGTGAGATGCTGGTTTTCGTTGACTTGGAATGATAAACAAATTCTGCACTAAGCATTCAGTGAATTTTGCCCTGAGAAATGTGTGAGCCCCTAATAAGATCTGGCTCCAGCTGTGATTTCATTGCCTCTTTTAAACGCGCAGTTAATACAAATATGCTTGCTTTTTGGGGACCCAACTCAATTGCATACATGCAATTTTAGGTGTTATGTTCTAAAGATGTTAAAAGAGTAGAACGCTGGATTAAAGGGACGCCCCCGTTGTATCTGCGAGAACGTGCTGATGTAAAAAACAGTGGTGGCCGGTATTGAAATTGGAATCTAATACAAAATGAAACAATGTCTCCTTCCCTGACTTCTGGGTTAGTGGAAACCCAGAAGCAGATTCTCCTCCAGCAGTGCAGGTGAGTGCTGATCAAGGCATGGAGTGTTTTGACCAAAGATGACATCTTGGTCACCCCAGCAGGGAGCAATGGAGGGGACCAGAGAAAGAGTCAGAGGAGAGCAGACAGATGGGGGAATGTCTTGTTACCACACAGCAAGGATTGTGTGCAGTTGGATGAACCTAGGTTCTAACCGGCTCCGTTACTACCGTGTTTCCCCAAAAATAAGACAGGGTCTTATATTTATCTTTCCTCAAGAAGACACCCTAGGGCTTATTTTCAAGGGATCTGTTATTTTAAGTACAGTACAACAATCTACATTGATTCAAATATAGTTAAGTCGTCGTCTTCTGGAACATCGTCATAACTCTCCAAACCCCGAATTCCATCCTGAATGTCTTGCGACTCTATTTCCTTTACAACCATTGGCCCCAATCTCTCATGTCGAGCAACAGAGCTGTCATGGGGCAGATGAGAAGGGCTGCTCGTCGTCTTTCCCGCTCCTCGATGACATGCATGGGTTGTGCAGATGTGCTGCATAGCCACGCCCGTCACTAGGGCTTATTTTCGGGGTAGGGCTTCTATTGAGCAAATGCTTAGGAATCCTGCTAGGTCTTATTTTATAGGAAGGTCTTATTTTCGGGGAAACATGGTACTTAGAGAAATGACTTTGAGCAAATGGCTCCTTTCTCTGTGCTTCCCTGGAAATAGTACCAGACAGATCCATCTAGGTAATAAATGTGTGATATTTTTGTATAGATGTGTATAGACACAAATGTTTTAAAGTAAAACATATTCCGAATATAAAGCTACTAGTGTAATACTACTGGTGTTACACACTCAGATGATGGCTGGATATAAGAAAAATAAGTGGAAAACTAAGAAAAGAATCAGCATAAAATTTTGTGAGTTAACTTCTCAGCACAAACTATGGAGGAAGAGATCGTAGGAAGTCAAAAATGTAACAGGAAAAGGAGTGTAAGAGATTGCTCACCAACAGGAATTGAAAGTCGCATCTGAAGATCACTCCCAATAGCATGTGTAAAATCATTCCCTCATTTAATATTCTAATTGGTGAAAAGTGGCAAAATGAACTTGGTCTTTCTGAGACCTTTGAATGAATGTCTAGGTTTCTACGCCTAAAAGAAAATATTTTGTCCAAAGTCATCTTTAAGATTCTTAAGCCTGGAGTGAGTGCCTGAATTCCTAATCACGGCAATGCCCACATCTCAATGGGTTTTCTGTTTCTCTTTGATATGCACACGGAACAAAGCAATCAGCCCACGCAACTCCTAGGCTCTTCTCGAACGCATGATAATAAGAGACCACAGTAAAACCTGCAAGAGGATGCTTTCTATTTTTAAACTAAGGATGCTCATTTCTACGTTTTAAGCATCCTATTGTGATGTATTTTGAAAGCAAGATAGGATCTATGGAGGTACGTGTAGGCAGTTGTGCTTTATGTGTGCAAAGAAATACCATTACACATCCCCACTCAGGTTAGAGCGGTTATTCTTAGATGCAAACATTCCATTTAACTTAGTATGGCTAGTAATCCCATTACTGGATTAACTGGATTTCTGCCTGTAATCAAAAGAAATCCAAACAAGGCCCGCTCCAAAAGAGGTGGCACCAAATACATTCCCCTAAGCAAGGAAGAGGATGTTTTAATTAATGAAAAAGAATATCGCTGCATCTTAACAATCAGTTGATCACTCACTGCATTGTGGAAAGCAGTCAAACACACACACAGACACACACACACACACACACACACACACACATAGAGCCACAAATAAATGATGCTATGTATGGTTACATTTCTTGACTTCTAATATTTTATCACAATATTTTATTGGGTTGCTATTATCCTCAGAATGTTTTATATATATGTGTGTGTGTGTGTGATCTGTTAAGAAAGTTAACTTTCAAATAGGTGATTTTTAAAAAAAGGAACAAAGAAGTTTAACACTTTCAAGACATGGCAGGTAGCAGAGCCACTAGAAAGACATTTTGCAGTGCACTGAGAAATAATAGTTGCAATGCATGAGTTCTGGCAGAAATAGCCTTTAAATGAAGAGCATCTCAAAATAAGGCCACATCTATGCTTAAAAGCCCCAAGGTGAGTGGGGCTACCTCCTCCTCAGCATGGTTAATTTTGGCTGCATTCCTGGAGAAAAGGGAGCCATCGGGGAGAGGTTCAGAGAACAACCTTGTGCTGAATGAAACCCCTCGGGATATAGGACAACACTGATAACAACCAGGGAAAGGGATTTGACAAGAGCTTTTAAAAAATTATTCCTATCTAAGACATCTGGCACCAAGAATCCATTCAAAATAGCTTTAGAAGCACAAGGGCTATATATCCTCAGTTATCTGCCATAAATGCTAGAATAATTCCTACCTACGACCATGAAGTGGGTGTTATGCTAATTCAAAGTGCAGGATTATGTGACAGTCATTACTAGATAATCTCTATATTGCTAATTAAACCCACCAAGTTGTGATAACATACCTTTAAATAGCTTACAAAATGGTTTTTTTGTTCAGAGTTCACATTCATCTTTTCAGAAGCTCATTCTAGTTTTGGTTAATTTGGACTGGCCAGTGCAGATTTCAGAGGGAGATTTTCATAGTCATTGGTGAGTTTAAGTCTGGGAGAGTGAGGTAGACAAACTCTGTATCTTTAATGGTAAACTGAACACACGATAAGTAAATTGGTTATAACTGCTTTAGTGAGTCAAAGTACAGACGACCCCTACGTTCCCTGGGTTTGTATAGAATGGTAGTGAACCAGCTCATTTATACAATTGTAGGTCATAATTACTCTATAGTCAAGAACAGGATACTTCAGAATGGATTTATATGTTGTAGTTGAATTATTTTCCTGACTTTGCTCGTAAAACAATACTCAACATAATTCTTGCAAAAAAGGTGAGGGGGGCGGAGAAACCAAGGACCAAATAGACATGATATTTTTCTTAATTGTTCCTTGAACTTGACATTGAAGGCAGCACCTATGAATAAAAATTGTGTAGGTCAGTGGGGATCTTAGGGAGAAAACTATTGTGAATTCTGGCCCTACCCAAATACTTGTGTATCAGGAAATACCATGACAAGCTCGTCACTGTCTCCCCAAACTGTAGTCTCACCTAGGGGGTACCTGGCCAGCCGAGCTGTGTACAGGGTCACCACACCATGGTCATTCCTAAATAATCTCTATATTGCTAATGAAAGCTACCACATTTTGATAAAGGATCTATAAATAGCTTAACAAATACTTTTTTGTTCAGAGGTCAGGTTGATTTTTTCAGAAGAAGCTCATTTTAATGTTGGTTCTACAACTATCAGAAATATGGCTTGGACAGAAAGGTTTTATTCCCACTGACTTTTCCGGTGAAAGAGTGAATAAGAGGTTAATATTGGAAATGGGTATCACAGGACCTGCAAAAACAGAGCACAGAAGTTAGAATTCCTAAGCCTTAAATCTCAGTGTTGTCTTCGAATGCTCTTGATCGTGCTCGTACAAAGCAGTTGCCTCTCTTGGAACCAGAGGTCACTTAGTTAGGTGTGAGCCATTTGGTCTCTGTGGAAATAGCACCCATGCCTGTTGCCTTTTCTCCGAAATATCGCTGCCTTTGTTCTTAGAACACCAAAGAGTGCGTGTAGCTTCGTAGAGCGGTGATGTTTTTATCAACCGCCTCAGCAGTAAGTTTCTCTAATGGCCATTTTTCTGAAGACTTGACTCATCAAATAGGTTAAGTTATTGGGCTTGTTACTCTCTAACTTTTGTTGTTGAGCACATTTTTCTCTGCTCTCCAGAAAACATTTCCAATCGCACCTTCTAAGAGCTACCGTTTTATGGGGGCGTGGAATACAAACTTAGTGCAACAAGTAACACCATTGATATCATGCGGAGATGAGCACCATTCAAACAAACAAAACAGGAGTGATTCTTTTGAAAATTATATTTCATTTGATTCGGTTGCCTTTAAGTTCAGCTTCTATAGAAGAAAAGACAGCAAGTCATAGAGCTGGGAGAACCCTGAATGAGAAGAGGGGGTTGGGGGTGGAGGACATTTGTCCCAGTCCTGGCTGTGGCACTAAGGACCACAGGACTTGGGGACACATTCTTTAATCTTTCTGGGCCCCAGTTCCCTAATCTACTAATGAGAGGGGGTTCAGCAGGGAATCTGTTTGGTCCCTCCCAGTTCTAATAGATATCCCTAAATCGTTCATTGTCCACCTCCCTACTTAAAATTACTACAGCAAGTGTGCATTTTGTTGTGTTGTTCGCTCCTAGAGAATGTGTCGTCGTCATGGCTTTAGATATAAAACCTTATGCTCTGTAAACTTTTAAGGATATCCATTCAGGATACAGAGCGATGAATGTTACAGAGGTGGGCCTTTAAGCCATTCTAGTAAGAATTTATTTTTGTTCTAATTACGAATACATTCTAATAAATATCACAGGAGTAGAAATCATTCGATGTGTTTGACGTTTTTTGAATTTTGAAGACTCACACTGAAGCGACTATTTTGTGATTATGGGAATCTCAGTATTTTGAAAAGTTAAATACCATAGTTTTATCTTCCAGGGTGGATCAATAATTTTGCCTTGGCTAAGATTAGATCATGATTTCATATTTCTTAGAAAATATATCAAGGGTTTCTTAATCTTTCAAGTTTGGTTTTAAGTTGTTATAGTTCTCATAAGTAAATAGGTATTTTCCATCTCATAATTAGTTTTTATATGTATTAATATATTGCCTTGAGTTTTAAAAGTGTGTTTGAGATGGGAAGAATATGCTATTTGTAATGATGAGCAGAACAAATAAATAGCAGTTTGTGGCCAATTAGGAGGAGCCTTTTTTCTAAACAGGTTCAATGATATTCAGTGTCAATTCAGTTCTGTAGTGAGGGTTCATGGTGGCTGCAAAGGGCTGAACAGGCAGCAATATCAAGTTCAGATTTCATTTTCTGTAACAAAAAGACATGATCTTGGGATCATATTTTTTTTTCCTTGCTAGCTCTGTGACTTTAGGCAAATTACTCAACCTCTCTGACCCTCAGGCTCTCATTTATAAAATGGAGAGAGATGGGCGGCTAGAGAAGGTGTCTTAAGTAGTATATTTTCTTATAGTTCTGGAAGCTAGAGGTCTGAGATCAAGATGTTGGCTGGGTTGGCTTCTTCTGAGGCCTCGCTCCTTGGCCTGCAGGTGGTCTCCTCTCTGTGCATGTCTCTGTCCTTATCTCCTCTTCTTAAGGGAACACAAGTCATGTTGCATTAGGGCCCGCCCTAAAGACCTCATTTTAGTTATCGCCTCTCTGAAGACCTTATCTCCAAATGCAGTCACAGTACTCAGAGGTCCTGAGGGTTAAGACTACTACATGTGAATTTTGAAAAGACCCACTCAAGCCCGTAACAGGTAGGTTCCCCAGGAAACAGATTCTGAGCTAAGTAACTGCATGCAGGAGATTGAGTGTGGGATGGAAGGAAAGGTCTCAAGAACAAACCAGTGTGAAGGAGTGAGGGAAACAGGACTGAGCATGAGAGAAGTCGAACCATAATACATAGTTGGAACTTGAACAATGTGGGATTTGGGGCACTGCACCCCTCCAATATAGTGAAATATCCATATATAACATTTGACTCCCCCAAAACTTAACTACCAATAGCCTACTATTGATCCAGAATCCTTACCGATAACATAAACAGTCAATGAACACACATGTTATATGTTTTGTATGCCCTATTCTTAAAATAAGCTAGGGAAAAAAACCTAAAATCATACGGAAGAGAAAACATAACTACTATTCATTAAGTGGGAGTAGGACATCATGAAGGTCTTCATCCTTGTCTTTGCATTGCGTAGACAGGAGGAGGAAGAGAAGGCAGAGAAGGGTTGGTCTTGCTGTCTCTGGGGTGGCAGAGATGTTAGAAAATCCATGTGTAAAAATGGACCCGTGCAGTTCAAATCCGTGTTGTGTTCGAGGAGCAACTGTAGGCTTGCAAGAGGCCTCCTGTGATGGCATAGCGAGCTTCGGGGCTAGGCTGACCCCTTAGAGTTGCCCCACATTGAGACACGGGGCTGCCTCCTTGCACCCCAGTGCCGATTACATGCCCCCCAGGCATGCTTTGGAGCCAAGGGACTTCCCACAGCTGAAGGTGACCCCCAACCTGCTTGTCCTGAAGGAGGGAGAACAGGGTAGCACCCCCCCACCCCAGAATCCACTGGAGAAGTCCATGCCAGTGTCACCATTTTATAGGGTTTTGATAAAGACTTGCTAGAACAATCCAACGTGCTATATCACTTAGAACATGGAATGCAGTCGGAGCCCTGTTGACTTCCATTCCCTCCTGTAGCTCTAGTCTGCGCATGTCTACGAGAGCCTTTGTTATAGCACCATCCTTAGGCCTTGGACCATCCTGGCTTCCCCCACCACTTCACTCGATGTATTTCTTCTGAACAGGCTCGGGGGAGACCAGGAGAGCTGGTGTTTCAGGTGCTTTCCACGTTGATAGGTAACTTCCTTCCCCTCCCACCCCTTCCCCTCCCACCCTTTCCCTTCCTCTCCCATTCAGATCGCTCTAACCCCTAATGCACAAACCATCTGAACTCTTGATAAACAAGAGTTCTTGAGGGAGCTCCATGCTGCTTTAACGACAAAGCTCTGTAATTTTCAGGGTGGTGGTTTTTTTTTCTTCTTCTTCTTCTTCTTTTTTTTTCATTATTATTATTCCTTATTATTTTTAAACACCCTGCATTTAGAGTTTCACATCTGCAGAGCGACAGAAGAAGAGCGCACGGAACATGACGCACAGCAGCGAGCCGTGGGCGGAAACAAAAGAGGAGTGGGTGGTTTCAGACAAAGCCAAGTTGCCTTGTATCCCTGACACGAGGCTTTTGCTGCTGTTGTTGATCAGCGGGAATGCAAACCCATTGGGGAGGGCCAGGTGCCTCTCCAACCTGTAAAAAGAAAAAAATACTTCATAGTGGTTAGGCCTTGGGTTGAGGAACAGCTGGGCTTAGAGGAGAGAAATTAAATAGCAGCCCATTGTTACAGAGGAAAATAAATGGAACATAGCAATGAATGGATGGAAAGAAAGAATTTTAAATAAAGGAAGGCAGTGTATGCGAGGGAAAGAAGTACAGAGTATCCCCCTTGTCTGCGGCTGTTCCTCATGGAGACAGCAGAAAATAAACAGGGGTTTGCCTGATGTATTGTTTTCCCAAGGACAAAACCTCAGGTGGCTTGTCCTTGAGTACCTCCTGCGGGTGGATCCTTCTTTCAGGTATAAAGTCACACCACCGTGCTAGGGAGGATAAAGAAACAAATTGCTTCTGGGCCATGAAACAGTTTATTCTGACCTCAAAGGAGCCTTGGAGAGGTGTTTTGTGGGTGGCATGAAACAGATTCACACCCTGCCTAATGGGTGGAGAGGAGGAAAGGTATTTCGTGGTAAGTGGGTCAGAGACACCCCAAGGGGGGCTTTGGACGTGTGGGGCTGCCATTTCCCTTCTGAATGTCATTCATTTCTAAATTCTTTCTTTACTGAGCACCTTCAGGGAGGTCTTTGCTTGGGAAGCCATAACAAAAGGCCACACACTGGGTGGTATAAGCAGCAGACATTTGTTTCTCACAGTCCTAGAGGTGGGAATGCTAGCCAAGATCCCGGGTGCCGCCCATCCGGTTCCCAGTGAGGGCTCTCTCCTTGGCTTACAAATGGCCGCCGCCTTGCTGCATCTTCGTGTGGGGGTTGGGGGTGGGGGAGAGGCAGGAGGCTCTCTGGTGTCTCTTCTTACAAGGGCACTTATCCCATCATGCGGACTTGTCCTTCAGAGCCATGTAAACCCAGTCACCTCCCGGAGGCCCTATCTCCACATGCCATCACACAGGGGGTTAGGGTTTCAGCATGTGAATTTGGGGGAAGGCAGTTCAGTCCATAGCGCCTTCTGTATCAGAGAAAAACACAGATGAGATCGGGTATCTGCCTCCCAGGATATCAGGGCGACCTAGTCAAGGAAGTCCTTCCTGCAGAAGTAATGGCTGAACCGGGATCTGAGTTATGAGCTGAATTCAGCTAAAACAGAGCATGCAAGGTGGGGGGGTGGGGCATGGGGCAATGGGACAGAGGCCAGGCAGCAGGCAGCAGACAGGACAAATTGGAAGCCTTGAGGCCGTTCCTGTGCTGGAACAGAACAAGCTCAGGGAGGCATGGCAGTCCCCACTGGTGGAGAAGGGTGGCGGGGGCCCAGGCTGGGGAAGGGCCTCGCCAGTGTCATGAGAAGCTGTCCTTACATGCAACACAACGTGAAGCTCTGCAGGATTTCTACCAGCTGGCAGCTTGATGATCTTGACAATTTGAGAAGAGCGTCCTGGCCCTGGGTTGAAGAGCAGACTAGAACGTGGGGTGAACAGCTGCAGGTGGACAGCCGGGGGTCGTCGTGTAATCCAAGCAGGAGGTGGCCGTGGCTTGGATTAAGAGCTGAGGGTAGGAATGGCGCCTGAACTGACCCTTGAGTTAGGAGGAGGAGGGTCAGCAGGAGTCGGCAGCAGGTTAGATACTGGGGGAGAACAGAGAAGAAATGAGTGAGTACCATCATCCTCAGCAATGAGAGCAGCATCCGCCCAGATGTGCGCACAGCACATTCCGCGCTCTTCACACGGACCACCCAGGGTGCACCTCCCCTGTCGGCACCTGTTGCTTGCAGCCTTGGTGGGTCCTTGGCCTGTTTGCTCTCAGATATAATCCTGTCCTGATGTAGTGACAGAGAGGGGTTGACCCCTGCCGGCTCCCAGCTGTGTTTGGCCATAGGGAGTCGCTGGTAAGAGAGTAAAAGGCAGGAGAAGAGGGAAACAAGACCTTTCTCTGTCCCGGGCAGTATCCATCAGTGGCTCTGTCCTCTGGGGTGACAGTCGGCCTTTGCTTCCAACTTCCTTCCCGGGACCCCGGCTAATGGTTCCGGGTGCACCACTTCTCCCTGTTACCCGTCCACCTCTGGCTTATCTCACTGCACCCTATTTGGCTTGTCAGCTTTTGCATCATGTATGTAAATATTTCCTTGTACTAAGTTTCCTGTGTTTGCCTGGCTTGACCTTGTCTCCTACAGTTCTCAAAGTCACCAAGTCCAGAAACACATCCCTAACAACCGCTTAGCGAGGTCTCTGAATCTGCTTGTTTCCCTCCACAATGAAAGATGAGGTTTCAGATGCAGATGATGCTAGGAGACTTCACAAATTAAATCATATAATGTATATGATATGTTTCCCCCCATAGAGTAGAATATTATGTGTTTGGTATGAGTAAAGAATAGGGTCCCATGGGATGGGGGTCCAGGATCCCTAAAGAGAGTTGCAAAGAGAAAGTCAAGTCCTGCAGGGGTTACCAAGAGAAAGGGAAACACATTGAAGATGGACTTGCTATGGAAATTGGCCAAGGGCAAGCCACTGGGTGACATCACTGTTTTCACAGATATCTGAAAGAATGCTGCCCGGAAGTTAGGTAAATCACACCAAAGGGCTATTAACAAGTTAGACAACTAAAAGTAGAATCTCAGGAGGAAAAATTATGAAGCTGCATTAGCAGAGAAAAGCCTGGGAGGCCAAAAAGTCTGTTCTCTAATTTTTACTGTATCCATGGTAAAGTTAAAATAATTTCTCCCCAAGGTCTATGCCAAGCTATGAGAGCTATTCAGGCTCCATTCTATATTGAATACCATCTACAAATAAATAGAGTCTGTGTAATCTGCATATTATTGGTAAAAAACACACCTAACAGACTGGAACAGAAAGGCAAAGGAGTTGGCAAGGCCAAGCTACGTTTGTTCAGAGCTGGGACCCTTTTTCTTATATACTCCCAGAGATACGTTTCATATAAAACAAAATTGAATTTGCTGTGTTGTGAATATAACCTATACAATTTGTGCTGTGAATGACCCAGATTGTGACTTTTATAAGCAGCCTACTTTTTTTTTTTTTTTTTTTTTTTTTTGCTATATAGCATACCCTGTACCATTTAGTACGTTGAACAGGTTGAAGTCTGCACTTCCTCGTATACGTATGACAAACACACTTGTGTGCACACAAAAACTCCTGCATCCGTCTTGCAAACTCTCTTAATTCAAGATTTTACAAGTGAAGCTCAGCAAACTGCAACAAATACGTTGCACACCATAGCGAGAACCCCCACCTGGCTCTTCACGGCTGCCTGAGCCCTGGTTGTTCCATTTCCAGACCTTCCACGATTATATGACTATGTGAGATCTCCTCTCTCAAAAGAGATATATAGGAACTATGTGCATTTTACTATTTGTATATGTGATTGACTGGGTTTCAGTAAAGATAGTGCTTAAATGAGCCAAATAAAAGGCCTTGATCTTTACAAGTTTCCCTCCACCCTTGGATCACATCATTAATCATGTAAGTTTCCATATCTTGTTGATCAGTTTTCATTTTCATTCATTCATACGGAAACTAGGCATACGCCAGCCATGGACCGAGAACCTACCATGTTGTACTAGTGCAAGTCCTCACCCTATGACATTTAGGGTCTATTCCGTGCTGCCCACGACAGTTGTCACTGGGCACACTTGGTGATCGAGTATGTTAAATGTGGCAGGTCTGAATTGAGATGCTCTGTGAGTCTGAAATGCCCACTGAATTTCCAAGACTGAGTACAAAATCAATAGGAAAGATGTCATTAATAATTTTGGTATTGATTATACAGAAGTGGTAATATTTTAGAGATATTAAACAGTCAGACTTCTAAAATTAATTTTAACTGTTTCTTTTTAACGTGGCTATGGGAAAATTTAAAAATACATACGTTGCTGGCATTTGTGGTTTTCATGGATGGCACAGAGTGGGAAGGTTTAATCACCTGTCTCACAACAAACGGTGGTAAGTGTAATGAAATTCACATCTCCTTCTACCACCAATACTAAGCATGTCTCACCCCTGTCACTGGTGATTTTGGGAATTCAGTGTTTGCTCCAGAGTCATGAAGTGTAGCAAAACTAAACGAAATCGGTAGCCAGAGAAGACTGGTTTTGAATCTAGTGTTTGCTAGCCATGTGGCCGTGGGTAAGTTATTAAACTGTGAGTCTTAATTTCCTCATCACTACTGATACTTCATTCTATACTGATACCGTTTGCGAGGAAGAAAAAACCACCCCACAGGATATTATAAGGATTGAGGAAGATGACCATAAAGTACCTATGACAGTGTTTGACATATACTAGTTGTTCAAAAATAATGGCTATTCATTCAGGCCAGGCGTGGTGGCTCATGCCTGTAATCCTAGCACTTTGGGAGGCCGAGGCAGGAGGATCACTCAGGAGTTCAGGAGGTTCAAAAGTTCGAAACCAGCCTGAGCAGGCTCATGCCTGTAATCCTAGCACTCTGGGAGGCCAAGGCGGGAGGATCGCTCCAGGTCAGAAGTTCGAAACCAGCCTGAGCAAGAGTGAGACCCTGTTTCGACTAAAAATAGAAATTAATTAGCCAACTAAAAATATATAGAAAAAATCAGCTAGCCATGGTGTGCATGCCTATAGTCCCAGCTACTTAGCAGGCTGAGGCAGGAGGATTGCTTGAGCCCAAGAGTTGGAGGTTGCTGTGAGCTAGGCTGATGCCATGGCACTCTAACCTGGGCAGTACAGTGAGACTCTGACTCAAAAAAAAAAAAAAAAAAAAAAAAAAGCTATTTTGTTTTATTGTCATTCTGTATGCAGAGGGGGCAGGTAGGGAAAACAGGACCGATGTTGCTGCGATTGTGACTCCTGCATCATCAGTGGTCATAGTACACAGTAGACATAATGTACCTGAAGGATGCTGAAGGAAGGAAGGGTTTTATTATTTGGTGAAGGCTCTTAACCCTTGCTTAATTATAGGTGGTAAAAATCTGCAACCCATTGAAATGGATTGAGAATTCCAAGGTAGCATTTACACCAGTAACAAAGTCAGCAAGGCCTCCTTCCCGTTGTTCCCATGTGGACTGCCCCCTACTGCCCACTGCTTTCTGCTCATGTGACTGTGGCCTCCACAGCCTTAGCCATCATCTTTGGTAAGCAGCTCTAGGCGTATAAAGATTTGCACTGAAATAGTTAGGGAATGCCAATTCACTGTTCGATGAAGCGTTAGGAGTCTCAGATCCACCTCTCCCCTTCTATAACGGTCCACTGCAAAGCCGGGCATGTGGGGCTCTAGGCTGTCTTCCCAACCAGTTAGACCAAGTACAATAGGAAACCTTGAATGAAAGTTCAGTGTCATGAAATCTTCAATCGGCTTTGTATCTGTTACGACGCTACACAGGCTGCCCAAGACTCTGTTCAGCTTCCCAAGAATAGCTGGTCACTTAACAGTAAGTAGTCTAAAGCCAACTCCAAAGAGAATTTTATTCTGAATTCATCCTCTCTCAAGTGTGTTGGCCCCCTCTTCCTTTTTTTTTCCCAAAGGGAAAGACAGGTAAGCACGAGTCGAATGTGGGCGTACTAAAACACGTAGGCTTATTTTTGTTTGAAACGTAGAATTCATATTTCCATGTTGCCACCATATTGTGTATGGCCCTTGAAACGAAATGAACTATTACAGATCGCCTAAGCCTCTCATGTTTCCATGGGAAAAGGAATCTAAAATCTGACTTTATTCCAGCTCTTTGCCAAGGTTGGCTCGGGATTGATGTGCTCTAACCCACTGTAACTCCTCATTAAGTCTCTGACTTATTCCCCACTTGTAAAGGATTTTTCGGGGCCTGCTCCTTCTGCCAGACCCATGAAGACCACCTCTCTCCCCACCCAGCCACACTCTGACCCTACCCCAGTAGAAGACTAGCTCAGGTGACTGGAGAGCCTTCTGGGACATTTACTGGGCTGGGCTTGCTGGTTTCACAAGCTCCTCAGTGTTAGCAAGCACACAGGCATGCCCCACGTCCGTCCTTCATTCAACAAAGACGGGCTGAGCACCTTCTCTGTTCCAGGCACTCTTTTAGTTGCTGAGACAGAGCAGTGAACCAAACAGATTAAAATCTTCCTCCATGGAATTGACAGTCTACTCCTGAGCGATCAGTAAGCAAGATAGTTAAAACATGGAGTATCTCAGAAGATAAGTTGCTAAGGAAAGAACCAAGGCAGAGAAACAGGATAGATAGGAGCTGTGGATGTTCTATTTGACAGCAGGACAGATGGGTTATGGCATCACTGGGGAGGTGGCATTGTGGCTTAAGGCCTGGCTACAGGGGCGGTCACCTTGCTCTCTCCTCTCTCCCAAGGCTGGCTGGAAAGTGGTGTGAACTCAAGATTAAGTTCTGCAGGAGAAAACCTAAACGATGTGCTCCAACCATACCATTGACCAGAAGGCTTCAGACCTACCAACACGACCAGTCAACCCTGTTCATAGCCTACAATCCCCTTGGGAAGGTCCCCAGATGGAGAGGTTCTTAGCAGTGCGGGATTTTAGAGCTGCCAGACTCCCAGCTGTAATAGCTGTCGAATAGAAACAACACCCCCCACACACACACACCCCGCATCACTTTTCTCTCCTCCTCCCCTAATCCCCTTGTGGGGAGGGGATGGTTGGGCACCTTCCTGGTGTAAGACTGGGAACAATGACTTCTGCAGGCAGGTCTGGGTTTCCGGCTCAGTGAAGAACCAATAGGGATAGTTCTGCACAATTAGAGATGAATAATCCTAATCACTTACTTCTATTGATCATTTGCTGTGTCTTTTGACTTCGCTAAGAAATTCACATGTCTTATTAATTTTCACAATAATTCCACTGCATATGTGCGTAATTATCTGCTTTTGACATACGAGCAAGCTGAAGCGTGGAGAGCCTAGGTCACTCCCTGTGAGTGACAGCAGAGTCCACGCAGGGCAGTCCGGCTCCAAGAGCCTCCATTCCAGTGACCCCGTGGTGTCTCCCCCAGAACGCTGGGACATGGGGCCTGGGAAAAAGGGTTCTCATCCCTTAAGCTGCCCACATGAGCTGTGATTCCTCCAGCCTCCTACTGCATCATTCCTTTCCCTTCCCTCCCTCCCTTTTATTTCCTTCCTTTCCTAGGTGAGAGATGGAGCTCACATCTGTGTCCTCTGTGGGCATCATGTCCCTTCAGCTACTTCCCGAGGCAGCACAGAACCTTTGGGAAGTCTAAGGCTTTACGTAAAAGCTAGCAACAAAGATAATAGGATGGACTTCCTTGGGACATTCCTCCTGCCACCTTCTCTTTCCTCTCTTTAAATCAGTAGAGGAAGTATAAGGTTGCCATGGATGTTCGAGAAGCAGCTTCCATCCCAAAGCCCAGGTGTGTGCGATGTAGTGTCTCTGGAGGACAGGGAAGAGCCAGTCTCTTGGTCCCTGGCAGAGAGAAAGGCTCCCTTTTCCCAGCTCCTGTTACTACCCAAGCAGGTTCATTGCCTGCTGCCCAGGAGAAAGCCAATACACGAAGACAGCAGGTGCTACAGCAGAGAAAAGGTTTAATTCCACGTAGTGCTAAGCAGGGAGATGGGAGGAATTTCTCAAATCTACCTCTCCTAAGAAGTGGGAGAAAGGGTTTTTAAAGACAGTTTGGCAGGCAAAAGGCTAGGCGATTGGGTCTGCTAATTGGCTGGGTTTGGGGCCGAACCATAGGGGTGTAGACATTGTCACCTTGGCTGATCAGGCTCTTGGGGGGGAGGTCCCAGGACCTACCTGACTCAGTTCCTCTGGTCTGGGTGGGTCAGCCGTTCCACTGGAACGCAGGACCTGGAAGATACCTGAGAAACGACCCCCAGGTTTGAAAAAGTGATGTTGTCTATGCAGACAGCTAAGAATCTTCATGACCACTAGCTGTGTGGCTCCAGCGTGGCAATTAGAGGCAAACAGGGGGACAGTGACTAATTATGAAGCAAATGAGAGGGCAGTGGATTATTAATATTGTTAGCTAGGCTTGTGCCTTCGGAGTTTTGGGCCCCTTGCCCCAGTTCTCGCCTGGCTCCCCTTTATTGGTTTGTAAAGGGTGGTTTCACTTGGCCTTCTCTGTCTTTTATCTCTTCGAATGCCATTGCCATCCTGGGTGAGGCGTAGGGTGGGGGTGGGGGGTCACAGGTGCATGAGAAAGAAATGGAGAAGAGGAGGCCTAAGCATTGCTGATGGTAGGGTGCGATTCCTGTGGTCCCTGGTCTTTCCCACGTCACCCTTCAAAAGGGAGAGTGGGTTCTACAAACCTGGAGTCACGATGCAAATGCAACAAAAGTCAACCCCCACCGTCAGGGATCTCACAGTCTAGACGAGTCTCAGAACAAATGGCCTTAAAAATACTTAACCTTCACTCTTGTTGAAGGTTGTAAGGATGGAGGTGTCGGTTTAGGTGGAAATGTATCCAACTTCCGCTGGCAAGAACGTTGCTCAAAGCTTGGGGCTCAGTGCTCAAGCATCTTTGGTGTTTTCTGTTTGTTTCCATTAAAAAATGCAAGTAGAAGTGTAACATAACCATCAGGTTATCTTACTTGCATTAAAAATTAAAAAAACAAAAAACAATGTCCTCTCTCCAGTCCTGTGCCCTTTTAGTCTCCAATGCCTCTGTGTGAAGTATGAGCCACTTCCAAGCAAGTTAAACTTGAAGACCTACTTGGTTTCTCAGGCTCATTACCAAGGATTTAAAACCTCTCTATTCATTCGACAACAATGGTTTCCATGGTAATTACTGCGACACATGACATCCCCTGCAGCTCAGCTTTAAAATGCACCAGCAGAAATGGCGACACATCCACACATTCGCCAGGAAAAAGCCGGGCGGGTCTCCCTCACAGGGCCTGGGCCTGAGGAATTTAACAACAACAAAAAAAGTCAATCGTTTTGATTTTTGTGCAATATTGATTTTTCTCCTCTTTGTATTTCAACCCATCATACCTAGGAAGATGTAATTCTTTGTAGCAAATTGCTGGAATTTCATTTATGCAAAAGTGGCCAGGGACAAACACAAAGTGTTGATCATCATTTGCCTCACCTCTCTACCCCTTTCATCTGTTTCTGACTCTTCATTCATTACACTTTGCCCTTTCCCCTCCTAAGACCAATGTTTTTTTTGTTAATAGAATACATACACACTCATTTTCCCCATGAAGAGAGATACAAAGTGCCAAAGTACAAACCCAGGCCAGACTCCATGTGGCTCTATACAATCTCTCTGTCCCTCCTACCTTCCACCAAGAAAAGCAAACGGAAGGTACACTTAACCTATTCCCACAAAGAGCCATCAGTCAAATAAACACACAAAGAAGGGAGGGTCCCTTTTGTACAGCAGACTGTGGTGTGCCGGGCAGCCCGGTGGGAGCTCTGTATTCATCATTTCATTTGGATCCCCGGAGACCAGGATTGTCACCCTTGTACAAATTAAGAAATCCATTCTCAGAAAAAGAAATCTGCCCAGGATCTTACAGCCCAAATGTGTCAGAATTGGGATTTTTAACCTAAATGGGCCTGACTCGGAGAGCCCATGTTCTTTAATTAATAATTGATGAAGGGGCTAATTTTCTCACTCAGCTTTGAGAGAAGGTAGGGTGGGGAGAGGGGTTTAGTCAAGTGGCCCCAGCTATTATCTGAGCACCTGAGGTCCCTGGGACAATCCTAAACAAGTGCCCCAAAACAAGAGCCTTTTGCTCCTTCCTTTCCCCTGGGAAATGTTAAGAGCAATAGTGACCTGCTTTGTGTGTTATGTTACAGGAGACTGAGGATAAACAGGTGAGAGTTCTGAGCCGCCTGCCAGGGTTGAAGGTGGTCCTAGACCTCGGGTCCTCAAACTTTTTAAACAGGGGGCCAGCTCACTGTCCCTCCGACCGTTGGAGAGTGCGCACTGTGGGTCCGGGATGAGTCGGCTGATAAGCAGGACAGGCAGTGGCAGCAAAAACACCCGGAGGGCCGGATAAATGTGCTAGGTGGCCCATATGTGGCCCACGGGCCATAGTTTAAGGACAGCTGTCCTAGGCCCGCAGTGCTAGACACATGCAGAGGGATGACAGACGGAAACATGTACAATGACAGTGCTTTAAAACGAATAGGGAGAGGGGCTTGCCTAACAAAGAATGAATGGAATAATCCAGTTACCCTCATTCTGTCCAGCTCTAAGCAGATGCGTTTGATGAGAAACGTAGCTTCCGATTCTAACTTCTGTAAGGTCTCACTCTAGAAGCACAAAAGGCCCCCTGAAAGGACTATCTGGGTCATTCCTGGTTGTTTCTGATATGAATATATAAGACCTGGAAGACTTTCTATGCACGTGTGTTAATTCCTCTGCAAGGAAGAATTTTGGACTTATGGGTTTCCTTTTAATAAGCATGGTACTAATGCAAATATCAGTTATCTTCATCCTGGGAGCCTATTTGTGTAATCATTAAATAAGGAGCTACATTAGCTTCATATTAAGGTAATAGCTATGCTTATCTAATTTTGCATTCATTTTACTTAGGCCCCGTCCTTAATGATGTATGATACCTTTAATTAAGGTTCGGCAATTAATGAGGCAGTCGAGGTTACCGTACTTGACTTCATGGTTTAGTTAGCAGAAATTAAACATGGTTGTAACTTTGCACCATTTTCTGCTTTTCCTGCAGTTGAGCAGCTAAGTAAAAGAGAACTTTGGAAATAACACAGAACTTTGGAAATAACACAGAACTTTGTTTCAGCCCATTCCCATCTGTAGTATATTTATTTATATGACAGGTGTTATTTAGTACCTGAGGATACAAACAGAATTGTGCATGGTTTCTTCAAATAAATCAGAACGTAGAGATAACTACACTAGGTTTTAATAGATATCATTTAAAAAGAAGGCCCCAGGGAAAATGCAAACAATAATCTGTGTAGACGTGATCAAACCGAGGCCCGAGCATTCTGGATCCGAGCATTCTGCAGAGCTTGTCATTCACTTACACAGCAAACATGCAGGAAAAATGTGTCCCAGTCACCAATGACCGTGCTGTTCTAGGTCCTCATAAGGACCTCCCTTGATGGTACAACAGAAAGGCACTTAGAGATTTTAACTGTCAGAGAAAGATCAACAACTGCATTTTGCAAACCTTCAGGTTGCCATCTTGTGTTCATGCTGTGTATAAATGGATTAGAACTGAATTCTGTCTTGAGTCCAAAGGACTTTAGATTTTCCAAGGCTATCATTTTGCAAGGTTATAAAAATGCTCCTGGAACTTGTTTTAGCTTCTTGGAAGGTAGTAACTCTCCTAGAAGAATGGGCCTTTTACACCTGTCTCACTTAAATTTTTAGATTTTCTCCAATTATACAAGCTATAACTAAAGAAAATAAGTGGCATTTTGGCTTTCAGGTGTGTGTATATTTAGCTATACCTATGCATAAATATATAGATACATATGGGTCACATCTGCTACTAAGATAAAAGTGAAAGTGGATCATTACACACAAAAAAAGGCCCATGTTCATTAAGAAAAGATACTCTGAAGTATGAAAGGGTAAAATTTCTAGACAGATTTAGTTTAAGTAACAGATACAAAGAGATTCAGTGAGTAAACTAAATATTCCCTCTTTTCTTGTCAGCTTTAGTGGTAGAGAGATCTGAGGAAGGAAAAGAGAAGGGACTTGATTTAAAACTAGGGAGTTGTGTGATACTTCCAACAAGCAGACCAGGGAAAGTGCATTGATGGGAAAATTCAGTAGAAATGGCTTGAATCCTAAGCTGCCATTTATAGATCAATTAAACTTCAGCAAGCATCACAGGTTGGGCTCAGTTTTCTAGTATTTTCTAGTATTCAGTTTTCTAGTATCTTGTTGGGGATTTTTGCATCCATGTTCATAAGAGCTACTGGTCTGTACTTTTCTTTTTTTGTTGTGTCCTTTCTTCACTTTTGTATCAGGGTGATACTGGCTTCATAAAATGAGTTAGGGAGGATTCCCTCCTTCTCCAAGTTATGAAATAATTTCTGTAGGCTAGGTGCCAGTTCTTCGTAGGTCTGGTGGAATTTGGCTGTTAATCAATCTGCTCCAAGGCTATTTTTCATTGGGAGACTTTTTTATAACAGCTTCAGTCTTACTGTTCACTACTGGTCTGTTCAGGATTTCTATTTCTTCCTGATTGAGTCTTGGGAGGTGGTTTGTTTCCAGGAATGTATCCATTTCCTCTAGGTTTTCTAGTTGGCTTGTGTAGACATTTTTTGCAGTATTCAAGGATGATATTTTGTATTCCTATGGTATCACTTGTAATGTCTCCTTTTTCACTTCTGATTGAGGTTAGTTGAGTCTTTCTCTTCTATTTGTGGTTAATCGGGCTAGCGGTCTATCAATTTTCTTTAACTTTTCAAAGAACCATTTTTTGTTTCATTGATCCTTTGTATTGTTTTATCAGTTTCCATTTCTTTTAGTTCTGCTCTGAGCTACAGTAGTTCTTTTCTTCTGTTGGCTTTGGGTTTGGTTTGTTCTTCTTTGACATTACGTGTTAATTTATGATCTTTCTGTCTTTTTGATGTAAGCATATGAAGCTGTGAACTTCCCACTTAACACTGCTTTTTCTGTATCTCATAGATTTTGAAAGCTTGTGTCCCCTTTGTTGTTCAGTTCAAAGAATCTTTTGATTTCTATCTTAATTTCAACATTGACCCAAGGATCATTCAGCAGCAGGTTGTTTAATTTCCATGACTTTGTGGGGATTTGAGAGTTTCTGTTGGATTTGATTTCTAGTTTTATTCCACTGTGGTCTGAGAAGATATGCTATGATTTCAATTTTTCTGAATTTGGTGAGACTTGTTTTGCAGCCTGAAATATGATCAATCTTGGAAAATGCCCCATGTGCTGATGAAATGAATGTATATTCTATAGTTTTTTGGGTAGAGTGTTCTATAGATGTCTGTTAGGTTCATTTGTTCTAGCATCTTGTTGAAGTCCAGTGTTTCTTTGTTGATTTTCTGTCTTGATGATCTATTCAGTTTTGTCAGTGGGCTGTGGAATTTCTGGCGATTATGATGCTACTGTTTATCTCTTTGCTTAGATCTAGTAGAATTTGTTTTATGAATCTGGGAGCCTCCTGTATTATATGTGTATATATTTAGGATTGTTATATCTTCTTGCTTAATTACTCCCATTATCATTATATAATGACCAACTTTGCCCTTTTTACCATTTTTTTTGTTATGTCAATTTTAAGATGGCTATGTCAGCTTGCTTTTGGTTTCCATGTCCATGAAATATTTTTTTTTTATCTCTTACCGTGAATCTGTTGAATTCCTTGTGAGTTTAATAGGTTTCTTGGAGAAAGCACATAATTGGATTGTGATTTTTTTCATCCATTCAGACTGTTTTAAGTGGAGCATCAAGATCATTCACATTCAATGTTAGTATTGATATATGGGATTTTGTTTTGTTCATCATACTGCATGATACCTTGTTTTGTTTTCTCTCTTGTATTACTGTTTTATAAGAGCTGTGAGTTTTAACTTCCTGGTGATTTATACTGGTGGGTACCGGTTGCTCTGTTCCATGTATGGTGCATTTTTGAGCATTTACTGTAGGGTAAGTCTACAAATTCTCTAAGTGTTTGTCTGGAAAAAATATTTATTTCTTCATCAGTTATGAAACTTGGTGTTACAGTATGCAAAAGTTTTGGCTGGAGGTTGTTATTTTTAAGACTAAAAACAGGGCCCCAGTCTCTTCTAGCTTGTAATGTCTTTCTTGGCTGAGAAGTCTGCTGTTAGCCTGATAGGTTTTCCTTTGTAGGTTAGTTATTGCTTTCATCTTAAAGCTTGCAGAATTTTCTCCTTAATTTTGACTTTGGCCTGGCCGATGACTATGTGTCTTGGGGATGTCCTCTTTGCTATGATTCTTCCCACTGCTTGATGACCATCTTATATATCTGGATATCTGAATCTCTGATTATACCACGAAAGTTTTTCTCAATAATTCTCTCAAATAGGTTTTCCATGCTTTTTACTTTTTCTTCTCTCTTGGGGACACCTATAATTCATATACAGGCTCATTTTACATAGTTCCATATTTCTTTGGGTAATTATTCATCTTTATTCTTCTGCATCTTGATGAGCTGGGTTAGTTTGAGACTTTTGTTTTTAAGCTCTGAGATTCGTTCTTTTGCTTGGTCTAGCCTGTCGTTGAATCTTTCTGCTATATTTTGAAATTCGCTAAGTGACTCTTTCATTTAAGTTCTGTTGTATCTTTTCTTAGATTGTCTGTCTCTTTAGTAACTTTTTTATTTATTTTTATTCTTGTCCTGAAATATTTTTTTGGCTTCATTGGATTGGTTTTCAACTTTCTCTTTAATCCCATTTATCTCACTTGCCATCCATATTCCGAATTCCATTTCTGACATTTCAATGGTTTCCTTTTGGTTGGGGTCCATTTCTGTACATCTGTTGTGATCCTTTCAGAGTATTGAACTAGTTTTTTTTTTCCATGTTGCCAGTGCTCTTGTGCTTGTTTCTTCTCATCTAAAACCTGTTCTCTCAGCTCAGAGAAGATAGGTTTGCAGTGCACCTGTTCTCCTTTGCAGAGAACCCTCCTACTTAGAAGAAGTGATCCCTAGGTGGCATGTTTGTATCCTATTCCAGAAGATTGATCTAGCAGCAGAGGGTTGGATACAATAAGAGTCTGTAATGCAGCTATTGTGCATTGTCCCATCGCCTTGTGGTTGTCAAAATTCAAGCCAGTGCTGGGGGATATTCATGTGGAGTGGTGGGTTGGTCCATAGGCTACTATTGGAAGCTCAGGCAGGGGACTGGGTGAATCCTTCTCCATGGAGGGGGGTGTTGCAGTAGATTGCTCTACCTAGGTTTCCCTGTGGTGGTCACAGTTGCTACTAGATGAGGCTATCTAGGCAGTGGCCATGACTGTCATGGCTGTGGGCGTTCATTCAGGTCGAGGTATAATGGCGGCACATAGCAAGGGGCAGCTTGTGGCTAGCAGGCGTGTGGCAGAGCACTAGACCACAGGTGTGGCACCACATGGGGCTGTGAGGATGTGGTCTACCAGCAGCACGTGAGGCTGCAACAGGGTTGTCTACTGGGCAGCTGGATCCATCTCCCCATGCAAGTCCCCTAAGGCTGTTCCCATGGGACTTCTTAAGTGATATCAGCACCTGCTCTGCTTGAATTCTCTGGTGGGGGAGGGGGCCAGTTCTCAACTCCCAAGCATGGAGTAAACAAGAGCATCTGTTCTCCTTCCTCCCTCCATGGCCCAGCAGGGGCTATGCGGAGACAGTTGCAGCAAAGCCAATGCCTGTGTAGACCTGGCATTCTGGACCTGAGAGCTCAGAGTGGAGTGAGTCAGTTGTAGCAACCCAGGAACCAGAAGCCACTGGATCCATGTTGAGCCCACTGAACAGTCAGTCTCCAAACAGGTCGCTGATCAGGAGGCTGGAAATAGGGCTGGGGCCCCCTCACAGCTGGAGTCACGGTGTCTGCAGGGGAGAGCATGGAATCCCAGGTTTCTCTCCTCTGAGCTTTCTTCACATGTAGGGGGCTCCCCCAGGTACCTTCTGATGTTGATGAGTGGATCCTCTCCATCTCCCTCTTCTACACTCTGATGGTCTCCCGTTGCTTCCCCGATGGTTTACAATGCCCTCTGCAAGAAGGTCCATCTGTAGCTGGGCATCTATCTGCACCTTTCAGTTCTCTCCTTAAGAGTGGCACGTGTGTGGGTTGCTTCTAGTCCATCAGCTCACCTCCTACCCTCAGAAAGCCTACTCGAAGTAGAGCTATTCTAAATAGAAAGGATTGAAGAATGAGTAAAAAAGTAGAGAGAGAATAAAAGCAAATAATTCATCTGAAAACATTTATTACAAAGTGAAGGAGAGACAGAAATGGAATGGTAGCTGCAGGAGGACATGGTTCCAAAAAGATCCTTGGTAAAGAAGATAGTTTGCAAAGCAGATGAATCAGGAGAAAAAGTACAACTGAAAAAGTTTTTCAAATCCTGGATCAGAAATGCATCTGTTTTGTAAATGTAGTTTTACTGGAATGCAGGCACAACTCCTTGGTTACTTCTTGTCTGTAGCTGTTTTCATACTACAACTGCTGCAGACTTGAGTAGTTGTAACAGCCTAAAATAGTTACGGTCTAGACCTTTAAAAAAAAGAGTTTGTTGGCCCATGGTTGAGAGGAGGCGAGATGGAATGAATCAGGTACAAATCGGAAGAGGTCGTCTTTGAATAGAGCAAGTGCCAGTAGTACACTTCTCGGATGTAACAGGAGGAAAATCTGGAAAATATCTGTACAGAGGCAGGTAGGTTTGTAGATTTGGTAAAAGGAAAGAAAGGAGTTCTATTGTGATGTCTTTTACTTTCTTAGTGAGAAATGAGAGTGTGAGGAAAAGGGTTGGGAGTATTTGAAAAGAAAATAGAGATTTCAAAGGTCTTGATTTAGAGAATTAAAAAAGCTAATTTACTAGGGAAGTGTGGTAGAATTCAAACAGGTGGTCTTGAGTAGCTATTATAGCCTGTGGCCATAAATGTAAGTAAACTTAAAGAAGAGACTACTAGTTATAATATTGTAATAAATTTATACATGGACACCATTCTTTCTCCTCCAAACTATAGCAGTGAGAAATAAAATATAAAAGAAAAAAAACTGAGTTGAACTCAGAATAATCATCTCCATGTACTCAAAACAGCAGAAAACTAGGACACTTGAAGCTAGGGGGTGCTTCTGATAACTGGTCGAGAATCAGACATTGACTGATATCTGGGAATTTTGGTTCCTCAGGGTGAGGGATAAAATATATTTCATTCCCAAGCTCACTTTTGAAACTGGGGTTAGCATGTGTGTATCAGCCAGAAGAAACAAAAAGCACTCTAGAAACTTGAAACAGAGAGGAATTGAATGCAAAGAATTGAACTCTTACAAAATCATTGGAAGGGTTGAATAAGCAGGTTCTAGGCTGGACTCTTTAGAATGACTTCTACAGTACCATGAATCAGACATTAGGGAGCTACAGTGCCCGTGGCTTCAGGAGCTATGCTATGTCTTAGACTGACAGCTGCTGCCACAGCTACAGCAAACTCTGAACAGTAGGAGAATGTTGACCCAGAAACTGCTTCAGGAGAACTATGATCTACTGTGCAGCAGAGACAGACCAAAGCTTCAGGAAGATGGCTGCTAGGCTGATATGTCACTTGCTTCTAAATCTAGCATGAATGTACCTCCTTGGAAGTATCTGAATCAAGTCTGAAAAAGAGTTTATGGCTTCCCAACCCTTCTAGATAAAGGGAAGAAGAACTGGTAGGTGAGAAACCAATCTAGTACCTACCACAACATGAAACGGTTGCTCACCTGAGACCTGGGTCTTGCATTCTAGAGAGCTACGCGTCCATTAGGGGTAGTGATGGGGTTGGAAGAGCAGCAAAGCCTCGTGGCTAGAAACTGAGTCAAATTCCCTCCAGGGTCAGTGAATGGCCTGGTGGATACTGTTACAAGATTTGGTTCTAAATTGTTCATCCAAGACGCAGGGTGGAATCAAGTACTGGATTGGAACTAGTAAAAAGAAAACGAAAGAGAAAACGGAAAACATTGACTCACCATGAACCTAGCACCCTAAGTTTATTCTGAGAATGTTAGCAACTAAATCAGTAAGCAGAACACAAATTCACTCCAGGTGAAATAAAGTTTATGTAAGTGCATAAATATATATACATAAAAACGTATAGTATGTTCAAAGAGATAAAAGAATAACATCAGTTTTTCGAAAGATTAACAATGTGAAGAAAAACCGGCTGAAATAGGTGAATATAAAGAGATCTACTTTATAACTATGAATTAAAATATAGTTACTAAAATTTAAAAATACATCAATAGATACCATGATACAAGTTAGCGTAGTTAAGAAGAGAATTAGTAAATTGGAAGATAATACTGAGATTCACCTAGAACACTTGTCTGTGTTGCCTTACAATTCCACTGAGGTTTCATGGGACTGTATATTATTCTTTGAGGTGATAATCTGTACCAAAGAGGTGCAGAATTCTCTTAAGAGCTCTCCAGTCTGATGAAATAAGAGCAGGAAAATAGATCCTTTTGTGAGTACAGGTATATGCATGTTTTGTTGCTTGTATTGACTACATATTGGTTATAAATGTGCAAACATCCTGTAGCAGACAGATAAGATCTATTTATATAAATTTAAATCTGAAAGGCTCAGATTAAAGAAACAGAGTAGTTGGGTTGATCAAGTATTTTAGGTTTCACATGATCACAAATAGTCAAGCAAAAATATTCATTGAGATCCTGGCATAGTTAGGGTGAAGTTTCCAGTGTCATGGATGATATAAAGAAGTATAAGACAAAGCCCTTCCTTTCCAGACATTTAGTTTATATATTGTTATTTATATAATATACATAGTATAAGAACCAATAGATACTAAATGCAAAAAAAGTATTACTCGGATTTCTAAAAATTGCTCTGCGTGTTCAGAGTAGAAAAGAATCAATGAGATCTGATCTGGCCAAAGAGGACCTCAAAGGGTTTCTGTATTTTAAAGAAAAGTTGTAAAGTTAAAAATGGCTTGAATATGAGTTTGAAATGCAGAAGACACATTTCATAGAATGAACTCTCTTAAATAAAGGGGGTTTATATAGGAGTAATGGGAAAATAAAGATGAGATGAAGAATTTTGAATGCCAAGGTCATTATCCCATGGGCATGGTGGGCCAATGGAAGACTTTTGAGCAGTTTGATGAGATAATGAAGGCATCTCTGTAGGATGAACTGATGACAAGGTAGAAAAAGGATTATATGAGAGAGGCACTGCAGATGTGAAACTGTGAGTGATGGTGTGCGGTACTGGACACGCAGAGATAAAGGTCGTCTTCAAAGGTTAAAGAGTAAAGAATTAAAGGATGAATAAGAAAGCTACCATGATCTTTGTTACTAATTATTAGCCATGAGCTGCCAATAAGAGATAAATCAGGAACTCAAAAGGATCTAACGAGATTTCCATTCAATGAAGAATATTACGGAATTTCTCATGGAAATTGTGGCACACAGGAAAGCAAGCTGCGTTAGCTCATACTAAGCGTTCTTCTATTTTTGTGAAGAATAAAATGTACAAACAACCCCCAAATTAGTAGCTGGCAGGAAGTATGTTAATGTTTTATCTCAAGCAGATGACTTTTTATTTAGTTGGCCTTATTGAAAATGTTAAGTACACCTAATAACTTAAAGGGGGGGGAAACAGCTTTCACAATGGAAGAATAAATATATGCACAGTTGACCACCATCCCAGGCACATGGTGTGTTTCATGGAGCCAGTTGCTCCCAATAATAGCAACCAAAACATGAATAAACAAACTTGAAAGTACATGTTACTCATTAACCCATCCTTGATGGGCATTAGATATTGAGTAAATGAGAATTTACTTAAAAATTTAAAAACCCCAGTGTAGAATACAGTCCAAATCATGAAAGGAACCTTAGCTAATCCATGCTTTGTATTTAAATCATATATATATATTTTTTTTGCTTTATTAAGAGAAGTTGGCCTTGGTTAATTAGTAGTTCATGTAAAGTACTGATAAAACTTGCTCCACATTGGAGATTGATTCTTAGGGACATATAAAGAAAATTTCATTTGTAAAATATACCTGATTGGGACAGGTTTTTTTGTTGTTGTTAAGTGTGTTTAATGCAACATGTCAGAATTTCTTTTTCTAATGCAGAATCCATTCCACCACCAATAAAAAGGAATACTCCGACCCCGTGTGGTTTCTCTGTCTGACCTAACATCAAATAGGTGCGGTCTGTTATAAGAATTGAAAGCCTAGCTTTCCTCTGGCTACTAAGGTCGTGTGTTTAAATTTTTAGGTCAATACATCCAATTAAAACCAGTTCAGTACAGAATAGACAATAAAATGTGGTAGCCTTATAAAGGATGAGATAGTCACTTAAGTTACTTATAATGAAGGGAAAAAAATGAACATTGACTGTTGTTTTGTAAGGAGAGTGTTGGGAGCTCTAGGTAAAATTCAACCACTCAAAAACAAAATAAAAAAAGAAACCATTTTTCAAGATCACATCAGAGGAATCCTTGACCCCTGGCAAGGTCCTGAATCATGAACAGGTATTATCTTCGGATTTGGAGGAGTAAATCATATCAAAGTAGATTTTAAATCAAATCAAAGTAGACATTGTATCAGTTTCATGGACTAACATAAAAGGTTTTGCGATTTAGAATCCTTTGCAGAAACTGCAAAGGACAACGTTTCAGGCATGTGGCTGCTTCTCTGTCTGGCTAGGCCTTTAGCCCCAGTATTTTTCTGTGTCTCATGTGGCTGGAACTCCAAGGGCCCTGCCTCAGAGGGAGTTAGAGACCAAACGTGGGGGATTCAGGTGGATGAAAAATTGGAGGATTTGGAGGGGGTCGTAGGATTGGGTAGAGCCAACTCCAAGTCTCCTGCCCATTGTCCCTTGTCTAAAGTGGTAAGTACTATGGAATAAGAGACTGTGCGAATTAATTTTGGGTTGGTTGTTTAGCAAGATGCAGCATGATGAGTGTACGTAGGTTTCTCAGGCACATGTTTTGACATTTGCTGCACTGGTGAAAGAAGAAATAGACTCCAGAAATGGCTTCCGATTTTCCTAATTTGCTAGTGAGTGTATGAAGTTCACCTCCCAGTGGCTGGGTAGGGAAGGTAGTATGTCTTCAAAGAAAGCACATGGTCTCTCTGGAGGCGGACTACCTGGGTTTGCTGCTTATGAGTGTATGTACTTGAACAAATTGTTTAAACTCCCTAATTCTTAGTTCCTCATCTGTACAATGTAACTGTAAGAACAGCACCCACTCTGACGAGTTGTGAAAATGCAATGAGCTAATACACATCATGTGTTTATCGCACTCGTTCTCTCCTCCATAAAAGTCAGCTGTGATTATGTGGTTACTCTGGGAGCCTACAGTTCTCACAATGAAAGCCTGATAGTGCCACAATAATATTCTACTTCCCTACAATTGCCTCGAGTTTTCTGGGCTGTACCTTCTCACCATTGTACCTTTATCCATGCTCTTTCCCTTATTTCCAATATCCATGAACCATCTCTCCACCAGACTATAAAATTCATTTCATTAGCACAAAATGCATCTGCTTCGAGATGCTTTCCCTGCTTCACCCAGTTCTATCTGCTCTGATCTTTGTCTCTTTCTTCACCCACTTACTGTTTACTTGTATTGAATAACCTACATAAAGTCAATAAGCCAACCCTGGAGTTACTCTTGTAGGTGGGGTGTTTGTGTCATACTGATGCATATGTGAGACAGAGATCCATTTCCATTTTGGAAACCAAGCAGGAAGAAGCTATTCCATCCCCAAAGGGGTTTACAACTCCCCCCCAACCCCACCCCATCACCACGGCAAGAAGGAAAACACTAACCACACCAGGAGAATGTACCCATCAAAGCAGAGGTCTCTGCTGTGGCCAAGAAACTCAGAGGCAGAATACTTTATTCAGAGCAAGTACATAAGCAAAGGCTGACATAGGATCCCTGAAGCAAGAAGCAAACTTTTTGCCTATGGCCAAAAGTAAGTGATGAGAATATTGCAGGGAAAACAGAAGTATGTCCAGACTGAGCCTTCACGGCTGTGGATTATTTGTTCCTTGGTAGGGAGCAAGTGGAGGTTGAGAAATTGCTTGATGCTCCTCCTCGGTGGTTTCTGGTAAGGGTGAAAATCTGTGTGTTGCTACTGTGGAATTTGGTTCAGTTCTCATCAAATCTTTTTATCAACTTTAATGAGATCCTCAGTTATCACACATCAAAGAAATAATCTAATATGTAAAGGCCATATATTCAGAATTTGTTCCACAAGACTCTTTCCATTGGAATATTGATTTCCAAAGTGGGCAAAGGTCCATGTAGGCACAGTCCAAGCCCAAAATGTAATTATCCTAACTGAAGATGCTTTCATCTAGGCATTCTGCTTTTATTCCATTTGTACTGTTCAATGGGATGACTTAGTTGCTGTATTTCATGTATATGTTTCTCGCATGAGTCCCAACACTCTTTAGAAAACCAAATCTTGATATTCTTCCTAAAAAAGTCAAAACTAATCTCATTGATAGATACTGATCATTCTAAGAGGAATGAAATGTTTTTTATGTTGTTAATGCTTATATTAATTGGTGTCTGTTATCTTCTGCATGCTGTGCCTCTTCAACTACAATCTCCAGGTCTAAGACACAGAAACTATATTTCCCACTTTCAAAAACTTCCAAAGCCTGGTAGTTCTCTACACATAGTAGAGCATACATTTTTGTTAAATAAATGAAAGGAAAAAAAGGTATGAAAAAACAAATGCTGTAAAAGATAAACAAGGTTTTTCCAATTTCTGACTTCTTGAAATCTCCAAATGGAAACTCAGGAAAATTCAAACCCCCCAAAAATGCTTCAGGCGAATGTTAATGGATTTTGGCCTCAGGGTTTAAGAAGGCTAAAAATGTGTGATTGACACTCAGAGGGAAACATACGTGTGTGAGTTATATTACTGTCTTTCAGTGCTGTTAGCGGCGCTCATCGCCTTTCTCCATGGGATGGAGGTTCTGTGCTAAATAGGAACTGGATGCCTTATTTTGGCTTGGTCTGGGTAGATCCTCAAGAATTAGTTTAGGTTGGTGGGTCATTATTTAAGATAAATTTTTCAAGGAGTTGCATTCATTATTGGCCTTAGAATCTCTGGCTCTTGGATAGCTTCGGAGTTAGGAGATACATATATTTCATTCTAGGCTATGTGTGTGAGTGTGGCCTAGATTAAACTGTCCCCTCCACCTTTAAAGAGGGGGCATCTTTAAGAAAGAGTAAACATGGTCTCTTCACAGAGGCAATGACACCCCAGAATAGTAAGAATATTCATCTCTAGTGCCATCTTGTTCCCATCAGGATACACTGAGGAAATTTTTAATCTCCTCTGGGAAACATTAACTATATGATATGACAGAATACTTGAAAGTTCCAAATATCTGGAAAAGAAATAAAATTGTTTTTGACCAAGAGCTTCAAAGTAAAAAATATATATATACACACACACACACATACACACACACACACACATACATACACACACAAACACACACACATACACAAACACCACCCCAAAATGCAATGAGGTGTTGATGGAATAGTTTATAAATACAATGCCAATGGGGGTAAAAGAGATTTGAGTTACAGGAACAGAAAGAGCTTAAGATCTGGACTGACACGTGAGAGAAGTCAAGAACACATCAAAAAAAGATTACCATAAGTGATATCCTCCTTCTGCACAGCAATAATCGTTGCCACATAAGGAAAATGTATTGCAATAAAGTTTCTTCCCTTAAAGCATCACAAAACACGTTTTGATACAAACTTTAAAATGAATGAGCGGACAAGATCCAACCATTTAGGAAGCCGATGGTCTCTCTTAGGGCAACATGAAGCAGGAGAAGGGAGGGAGTGAGGGATGAGGGTCTGTCCTTTTCCCAGACTCACTGGCACACTTTGCAAGGCTTAGTTTATTTAATTTCGCTATTAATCTCTTAACCATGCTGGAATCTAGACGTGTTTATTGACAAGAAAACTCCAGGTCCTATTTCTTCTATGGATTCATTCAGAAACGACCACAGGGAATTCTTCTTTTAATCTGCAAAGCTCATAACTTGTTCCCATGTAAAAATTATTTGCTTTTTGTGCCCTTAACTGGAAGTGCCGTTTACCAAGAAGCCCACGGGCTAGGCATTCTCACCTGTCACTAGCCAACTGTGTGAGCTTGAACAAGCTCCTTAACTTTTCTAGGCCTCAGTTTCTTCATATTTAAGACACAGTGATTGAAACTGACAACTTTAAAATTTCCTGGCAATTCTTTAATTATGATTTTAATACGTTAATACTTGGCACAGATTATAAACCATTCGAGAAAATAGAATCTAGATCATCGTATTTCTGTTTGAAGCTTTCTCCTCTTGGCGGTTCTGTCTGAGAATTGGAGAAAAGGTGGTGAAGATGGCTTAACAAACTGTATTACATCGGATCAATAAATATTTACTGTATGATTGAGTCAACGGGAGAATTGATCTCATAGTGACTGTATCAATCCTAAAGAAGCCAAGAGAATTGCCTGAAAATACAGTGTGAGTGGCAGGGAATGAGTTCCATTTATGAATTTTGCTTTCTTGTTGGTGAAGAGTTTACAATTTTAGAGAAATGGATTTATTCAGATTATAATTACACTTCCATAGGTAAACTCTGTTGGTCCTCTAAGCCTTAGTGCAGTCGGTATTGCCTTTTTGTCAGCGATAATGTGTTTTTATGTTTCAAGTATTGGTGAATTGCACATATTTTGAATCTCCTGGCAAAGATAAAATGTCAGTATTTGCACATGATAATTGTTGTTAAAGATATGTGTTGTGTACAAGCTAACAAATGGGTGATAGTCACAACTCGAACAAAAGATGTGGCCCTATTAATTCAACTTGCTAGTAGTTGCTCCCCAGGCATTAGTTTAATTTTAATCTGTAGATACAATTGGCATATTTTTAATAGTTGTAGAAGTAGCCAGTTATTTGAGTCAAGAAGCAATGTATGAAAAGTTAAGTTGACAACAGTGCCATTTTCAATCCATTCTACTTTCAAGTGAGTATCTTCATGGGGAAGTCCAGAGTGCTGAAACTTGGATTAACCATTGCAAATTGGAGGTGACAGTCAAGATGAGAGATGAGTAGGAGACGTTGGCAGGGGTGGAAATTGTGTCAATAGGAGTCAGAAAAGCTGACACACTGACATGGGTAACAGAAAAAGATCACTCTGCCTCCCTCCCACTTCCAGGAAAACAGGGACAGCCCCATGAGACTTCAAGAAGGCTTGAGCTAGAAACAGAGACTGATTCTACAAAGCCATCTCCAAATCCTTTTGAAAATCAAGAAAATAACTTACCTGGTGATATGTTAATGACTAAGATGTGCATATATACTCACATTAAGGATAAGAGGGTCATGTACTCTAACCAGTAGGAGCAAGATCTTGTCAACCCCATGAACAGGGCTCAATTCTCTACAGATCGTATTGCATTTCCACTTGACCTAATGTCCTTGTGTACTGCTCTGCACCTGGTAATCCTATCTTGGGTACTAAGGATACTTACCTAGTTGATGTAACCATTTCGGCAGCGAGTCCCTTAAAAGATTTTAAAGATGGTATCAGGATCTAAATACATTGATGAAACCCGTTGTTAGATGTCTTTGGCCATAGGTCTTCGCTAAGACTCTCCAGCTTTCCTAGGTAACCAGGGTATCGGAAGAGCTGGTGACTTTTTGGTTAATGCCTGAGATAGTTTTTTGAGATTATATTTTTTTCATAGAAACGTATACATTGAGAATAGGCAGGAAATCTAGCGATTACAGAGTACAGGCCACACACACTTTATAAATGAACAAACTAAACTCCTCCTCATTACCTAGAATTTTCTTTTTAACCAACCAACTTTCCTAATCCTTTGCAATTCCAGTTAACAACTGTGTTACTGCATTTATTTTATAATTTCCTCCATTGTGCATATTCTCTTACACTTTCACATCAGTAAGCGTTGTTGTTGGGTACTCTTCATACTCTCCGAGCTGTGCCAGCTGTAAGGAACTACTTGTCTCATGGCATTTTCCCTAAAAGCATGAAAATCTGATAACAATAAGGTAAAATACAGGAAAGAATGGGAGCTACTGGGTCACAAGCATCTTCCTGTATTCTTCAGTCTCTGCTTTCAATGAAAAGTGGTAAAATTGCAGATTCGTGGTAATAGAAGTGCTGTATGGGATTTTGGAAAGAAGTGATGGTTTTGTTCTATTTAGGGGTGATCAAACCACAGCTGGAATAAAACATTCAGTCCTGGGCTCCTCAATTTAAGAGGAGTTAGACAAGCTGGAATGTGTGTTTGGAGGACACCGAACAATTCCAAGGCTGTCTGACATAAAGACTGAAGAATAGCATAGATTTTAAGCTAAAAAAGAAAAGACATAAAGGGGATAATGGAAGCTGTCTTCAAATATTTTCAGTGCAATTGTGGGAAATAGGATTATGATAGATGTGTAACTGGGTGTCTCTAAAAGCACCAAACCGAGGGTACAAATGAAGTCTCACTGATACCTAGAATTTACTTATCTGCCCCTCCCCAATTTTATAACTGTAGGATTTGGCCCCTACCTTCCAGATTCATCACTGTGTATCTTTGGGCTATTTTCTAGCTGCTTCGATTTATCCCTCATGTTTTTTCCTGCTCTCACCCCATTGCCCATGAGCTGGATGACGAAGGTGTTTCAGGCTCACCCATGCTGCTGTTGGAAATGCTATTTTACTACGCACGCAGTGGTGTCTTAGTGCTCCAAAGCTTCAAAACCATTTTCGTGGAAGAATCTCCGGGTCCTCTAAGCTTAGCAGACATTCCTGCCTGTGTTTTTCTCTAACTGGGGAAACAATCCCCCTCCCAGTAAAGCCTGAGACCAGTTTCCCTCCCATCACACCCAAGGCAACTCACTAAAAGTTGTTCTCCTCCCAAAGCCCTTTCCTTCTGGAAAATACATTCATAGAACATGACACCTGGGATGGAGGGCAGTGTGGGACTGGCACCAGCCTCCCACACCAAAGTCAGAGTTGATCTTTGACCTAACACCACCAGAACCTAAGAGTGGAGATGTTTTGATACTAGGGAAGACTAGTCATCGACTGGGGCTTTTACAAGATCAGTGTGCAACCTCCAGAGTTTTTCCCCATTGTTGTTGCTGTTCAAGTATATACTCCACGATCAGTTGGTTGGAAAGTGGTTGACAGAAGAACCAAACAGCAAATGCGTGTTCGGACTAGATAACTTCAAAGAATCCTTCCAACCCAACACTGTAGGAGTCTAAGGCTGTCTACTCGCCCAGGATAGTGAGGCAGGACGTCAGTAATGGAAAGTGGTCAACACGGTGGTAATAACACAACATGGTCATCACCACACACCTGGAAATAATGGGTCAGGGTGTCTGTAGCTCTTCTTCTACGTGTAGCCTTAGCCCTGTTTCTCTAAGTATGATGTGTAGACGCTCTGCATCAGAATCACTTGGGGAGCTTATTAAAGATTGACATTTTTGGAACGAGAGCTTTGGAACCACTGCCTTTAAAGCCACACTATCTAATAGAACTTCCTGGGGTGCTGGGGGATGTTTCCTCTCTGTGCCGTCCAGTGTGAGTCTGTTGAGCATTTCAGATGTGGCTAGTGTGACTAAGGAATCGAACTTTCCAGTTCAGTTGATTTTAATTCATTTAGATTTAAATAGCCCCACGTGGCTGGCTGGGGGCTGCTCTGTGGAGACATTGCAGATCTAAAGTCTGAGAAGGAAGAGGCTTCGAGAAAAGGAAGTTTGAGATGCTTAGGAGGGAAAGGTGGGCCACTGAAGCAAAAGCATAAGATTGGAGCAAGGACTCAGCAAGAACTAAAGAGAATTATGACAGGAAGGGACCTGTGGGGTCATCTGGTGCAATAGCTCATGGCCTCTCTGAGGTTTGGACAAGCTTTGAGAATTGTTGAGAGCAATGGAAATTCCCAGTAATATGCTTCTATTGATTCATTGGATAAATTTATAGATGTTTTGGGGGCAGGATGGTTAGAAAATCCCTAAAACTCCTCTGCTGTCCCCTCTCCAAGCCGCAAATCCCTGAATGGGAATTTTCCCGATAGAGTGAAACACCCTGTGGTCTATAGACAAGAAAGTTAAAACATAGAGTTTCAGGATTGGCCCGAAGCCATGCCTTTATCACTAAACCTGGCTTCTGCTCCCTCCTGCTCCTGTCTTCTGTAGGTCTTTTTTCACGTTGGGTCATGCTACATAGTAGAACGAGCTGAGATTTATACGCAAAAGTTGGGGATTTGAGCTGACTCTGTTGCAAGGAACATTCTTGGATTTGTAAATGTGGTATTTTTGCAACACGTAACATTGCTCTGGTTTTTTTCCTCAAAATGAAGGTCGTGGTAGCTCCATATTTCAAGTGCAAGAAGAATAACAAAGTGTTTTTTGACCATCCTTCTTTTGTCTTCATGAGAATCAAAATGTGGCTTAAACAAGTCAATAAAAAGAAGTCCCTGTCTTTGGCATTTGATTAGGGCAGGGGTCCTCAAACATTTTAAACAGGGGGCCAGTTCACTGTCCCTCAGACCGTGGGAGGGCCAGACTATAGTTTAAAAAAAAACTATGAACAAGTTCCTATGCACACTGCACATATCTTATTTTGAAGTAAAAAAAACCGGCAAAAACACTCACATGTGGCCCTTGGGCCGTAGTTTGAGGACGCCTGGATTAGGGGATTCTTGATGCAGTTGATTCTTCCAAGCTCTTAGTCCCATTTCAGAAAGGTCCCAATACGTTTCAGGACTGTTAACTGTTAAAAAATGGTTTTCAGTTGCTGGGTAAATACCAATTTGCAGCAACTGGGAAAAAAATGTAGCATGACTGTTTACATACATTGTAGAGAGAATATTAACATCACCTTGAGATATCTGTTGTTTGCTTGTATGTGTGAAGAGAGAAAAGCCCATGCTTAATATACAACACTCTCGGAACTCACATTTACTATTGTATATTCATAAATATTAATCTGGGCAGATAATTAGCTCTATAAATTTTAAAATTAGCCTTTCAGGAGAGAAGTGCATGTTAACAAAAATAAGGCACGCCTTTAAGCTTCTCTACTGTGAATGTTTTCACTCTCCAACATCTCTGAGACAGGGCTTGTCTTTGTTTAATCTTTTCCTGAAATAGGCATGCTCAGTGCTTATTCCATTTCTCCCTTGCGACTATAACCTTGCAACAGGGAAAATACGTTTCCTATTTTTAAAATCTGGTTGCCATCTATTTTTAATGTTTTTTTTTTTTATCTTTTTCTGTCTGGAATACCCTGGGATAACAAAAAGGTCAAAGTTGACCTAGGAGATGGCTCCAATTCAGGCCAAGTGAAATGTACATATTTCAGGTGTTGCTCGAGTGAAATCAAGATGTTTTTTATGTGCTCTTCTGCATGTATTGATAAGAACACCCCAGTCCTTAAATCTGAGACTTAAATCCTACAATTGGATGTCATTCGCAAATCAGGGAGATGTTGATCTCACAGAGTCAGTGCCCCCTTTAAGGCTTGTCGCTTTGGAAAGTTCGAGAGAACCTATGCAGTACAGTGGGATAGCTTTTGGTAGTCACCTGTGCCAAGTTCTAGTCTAATGGACACTAACTAGCTATGTGAACTTGGGTGCACCCTATACTTTCTCTTCCTTGAAATTGGAAGGTTTCATTTGATCAGTGGATTCCTAATCTGACTGTGCATTGGAATCTGTGTTTGCAACAAGTTCCCCTACCATAGCTCTTCTTATAGTCAGGAGGAACCAAGTGGATTGTGTGCGGCAGCTAGTGAAGTTAGTGACCTTGACTGTTCCTTCCTGTTCTAAATGTCTACAGCAACAAAAGGGGTTGAGAAAAAATTGGTTATTTGAAATCCACAGATAATCTCCAACACTCCATTTTAGCCATCCCTTTTTTTTTTTTTTTTTTTCTTTACCATTTCACAGACTTGCTTATGAGCAAGCAACCGTCTAAAACTCACCCTGGAGCAAGAAAAACCAGGAACCAGAGCAGTTCACAAATCAAAATTATCAGCCCCCACTGGGGGAGTAAGTCATGTAATAAAAGGCAGAATTTTCAGCCCCAAATTGAGAGTAAGTGGTATAATCAAAGGCGGACTGGCACTACCATGTTTTCATTTCTGATTCCGTTTTGGTGACTTCCTTGCCCTTGTGACTACCACAACCCTGAAGAAGCCCAACACCTTCATGTTCCACCTTCAACCCCTATTCATACCTCACCTGGGCAGCCCAATAGGCCTGCCTCCCTGGCAACACTCTGTCCTAGATGTTGCTAGCCTAGTCTTGGGTTAGGTCTACATGCAGAGCTTTTGGGAAACACCAAGGTCTGGCCCCTCCGTAACCAGTGAAATTAGAATCTTTATAAATTCCTCAGCAGATTCTTGGATTAAAATCCGGGGTGTGGGCATTTCTTTCTTTCCTTGCCTTTTTCCAACAAAACTTACTTGTCTATGTCTGATTCTTTCAAAGCCTATTCCCTTCTAGGGCAAAATGAGCACCTTCGATTGCTGTGGTAGACAAACAAAATTGCTTATCCCTACTAAGCGCAAGATAAATGGAAATGAAAACAAGAACATAGACCTTTTCACTTATCACATTGACAATATTTAAAGATATTTAACTCCTGGCAGCCACCAGAATATGGTAAAACATACCGTTTTATATACCGTTGAGTGGGAATAAACTGATACATAATTTCTAAAAAAAAAAAAAAAAAAAAAAAAGCAATTTCATCATCTATGTTAAGATGTAAAAGAGCTCAAACCCCTTGGCCCAGACATTTCATTTATTTGAGTTTAGTCAAAGATATGCAGAAAAATTAATTACAGGAATATTCAGTATTGCATTATTTATAATGCCAAAAGTGAGTTTTTAAAATGAAATGAAACGTTTAATAATAGGATGGTTAAAGCTATAACAGTCTACCCACACTATGGAATAATATGTGATGATTAAATGTTACATTTGCAAAGATAAGATGTGGATATGCTTCAGTTTATTAACATTAGTAAAAAAAACAAAATATAAAGTTGTGCATATAATGAACATATGCATGTATATATATAAACATACATAAATTTAAAGAAAATATGTGAAATTTTCAGAGGTTATCTCTGGGTGGTAGGATTATAGGTACTATTTTATTAGTATTTTTTACCCTTGGATTTCTTTGTTTTCTAATGGTTCTGACCCAAACCAAAAATATTACTTTTTATAATTAGAAGAAACAAAAAATGCATATTTTTATGGAAAATTGCTGTAGAAATGGTGGTTTGGTCTGTTTTTCTTGTCAGATAATATAGTTACACTTTTTTTTTTCTTTTTTTGGAACCTGGCTTTCATTGGGACAAAGGTTTGCCATGAGAAGAAATCTGTGGGAATTCAGATAAAGAAAATGACTCTGCCAACAGGGCAGTTCCCAGCCACTCAACCCCCACTGCTAGGAGCCACTTTGCAACTCTGCTGTTCTGCTTTTCTGTTGGGCTTAAATTCCATGTGCATTCAGAGCACCGGGTCTCCCCTGCACTCACCGTGAGGCATGTCATGCTGGCAGGGTGTATGTTTGCTACCTGTGTGCCCATGTGTGTTCTCACGCACACCCCCGTCTTGTAATTGGATATGTATTTGTTTCATTAAATCCACTCAGTCAGCAGTTTCTGCACTAAACAGTCCCTGAGGCCAAAAGGAAAAAAAAAAAAAAACACAGTAATCAACATACTACTTTCAAGTACAGAGAACCGACCTATTTATAAAAGGAAATTAAGTAAAACCGGTAATTATAACTAGCGTACAACCTTTCAACATAGTCAATGAGAAATTCAATTTGCTTAAAATAATGAGATAGTCTGGCAGGAACAATCTGTTCATATGCTGTTCCCAAGAGCTTCAGGATAGAAACGAAGCCCTGGCTGACATTTGATGCTATCTGTCAGTTTATCAGCTCTGTCTCAGGGTGATTTTTACAACGGGCTCTAGGAGGTTTGGGATGGAAAAAGGAAAGAGAAAAATCTCTTCTTCTTTTGCCTACCCAGTTATGGGAAAAACCTATTAGAAAATGGCAGAATAGAATAGATTTCTGTGCTGCAAACTCGAGCAAGTAAAATCCTGCCTTCTGTGGGTTTCATTTAGTATCTTCCATTCCTCTGCACTATCGGCCAAACCAAACGGTTGAAGTCTTTGAGACACCTGCTTTCGTGGCTGATCACAACTTCCTTTGTCTAAAGCTCATCTGCCTTTTTCTTGCAGAGTTCAGATGTTATATGACAAACATATATGGAAGTTGAATTAAAAGGCATCATAACAAACCAATATCTATTGGTTTGGTGGTGGGGGGGGAGGTCTTTCCCTAACTAGTTACGGATAACTTCTTCCTGATTTCATTCATTCGTTCATATATTCATTTGCTCAAATTTTATTGGATACCACTAAGCACAATTCCCTGTGCTAGAGGTTGGAGTGGGGAAGAGAACAAAGCATAGGGATATTGGGGTATCTTCAAAACCCCCCGATTCTACCAGGCAAGTAGATCCATGAACAGACCATTAAAACCATTTGGGAGCATGGTGACTGGGATTTTTGAGAATGTTTAGAAGGGCTACCTATCTAATCCAGCCTGGAGCATTCATAAGAAAGGGTTAGAAGAGAAGCATCAAAGAAACAATCAAAAGATAAAATCTAAACTAAGTAGCAAAGAGATGGGTCAGAGTTAACCGGATTGAGGGGAAGGGCATTTCCAGCACAAGGCTCAGCATAAGCAAAGGCAAAGAGGCTGGAATCAGAGCCAGGAGGGATGCTGTTGTCAGGAAGTGGAAGTGGTGAGAGGTGGAGGTGGAAGGGCAGAAGGTGTATTAGTTGCCTTTTGCTGTGTAACCACGCCAAGACTTGGTGGCCTAAAAAATATTTCATTTATTCATGATTCCGTTGGGTGATCTGGGCAGCTCTTTCAGTCTGTGCTAGTTTGGCCAGAGACAGATGGTCCAGGATGGCCTTTCTCACACATCTGAGGCTCTGCTAGGGTGACTGGAGTGACTTCATGTGGTCCTCTTGTCCTGGAGAAAGTTAGCCATGGATTCTTCATATTGAGGCCAGAGATTCCCAGAGAGCACATAAGAGTGTCTTTCAAGCCTTGACTTGTGTTGCACTTTCTAATGTCCCTGTTGGCCAAAGCCATCAGGTGGCCAAGCCCACCAGGTGGGAGAAGACCTCATGGATACTGGGAGATGTGGTATACAACAGGCAGGACTTTAACAGTCGTCCGAAAAGCGGGGAGGAGATGGTAGAGATGATGTAGGACTTTTCTACAGAGGAAATTTGTATTTTAAATGGGCCATCCAGGCCACTACGATTTCAGAGAAATCATGGATTCTAGGATGAAAACTCATTCTCTGAAAAGAGACCTAGATTTGAGTCTTGGTTCCACCACATTCTAAATATGATCCTTTGAACAAGTCTATGGACTTCCGTAAGCCTCAGTTTTCCAATCTGTCAAGTGGAGACAATAGCAACAAATGCACACCCCATAGAGGTATAGAGTGTGATAAGGCACGTAAAACACCGTAGCCTAGTCCAAAACTTGTGGTCAGCACACGAGGAGCATCATGACTTTATTGTTGTTGTTTTGGATTTGCAGGTGATGGGCTGGGAGCAGTGAGGACCCAGGTACCGAAGTCCAAGTGAGAGATAATAAAGACCCGAAATGGGCAACAGTAGTTGAGGCAGGGAAGAGAGGATGGGTTTGAGAAATTTTTAGGGGTTCACTTCGGCAGGACAAAGATATTGGTTGCATGTGGAACTCTAATAACAAGGAAGACTCAACAGAAATCTCTGGATTTTCTAGCTTAGGTGATGGGGTGGACTGTTTCCTTCTAAGTGATAGTTAATATGGGAGAACAAAAAGCTTATTTAGAAGGGACATGATGATTTCTACGTGTAGGAAGATTGAAATGCCTGTGGGAGTGTAGGGTTATGGGCACCCATTGCACGGACACTTTGAGTTAGTTCAGGCCAACCATGCCCAAGGCATGAGATGGCACGATGTGAAAAGAAACTCTGGTCATCCCATAAGAGGCCTTCTTCAAAAGAGTCTAAGCTCAGGGAAATGCCTGGAAGCAGAGGGAGAAAAGAAATCAAGGGAGGCAGAAACCTGGGGACAGAGGAAGAGGAATTTGTTTCTTCTAGGAACAAGCAGCCACTCCAGACTGATCCACACAAGGGCACTTCGGATTCCCAGTCAGATGGTGAGAGCGTAGGGTCAGCAGGCAGGAGGAAGAGAGACACGTGACTTTTGCTCGAGAACTACAGAACCATGACCAGGGCAGTGTGTGGTACCAACTCAGTTCTTCTAGGAATTGTTCCAACTCTTAATTGTCAGGAATCTGGGGGAACTGGAAGAACCCACATCTCCCCCCAGAAGAGGCCAGAAAGTCTTCCAGGCAAAGGAGATCGCAGAGGGTGGGCTGGTTGCTCAAGCTTAGGACATTTGAGGGACCGATTCTGGAAGCATCATCGTGGCTAGAACCTCTGGCCTTGCGTGTAGCACAGACAGAACAGCTTCTGGCCAAACTAGTGCACAGTGCAAAGAATACTGAAATATTGACCCACTAGGTCATTAATTCTTAAACTGATGCAACCCATGGACCATCTTGCCATGCAAATGCTTGTTACGTGAAATTACCCCTACAATTTAAGGATGTGCACAAGACTTGCAAAGGCTTTCCATGGGAAATACAAAGGTCTGAGGACCCAAAGCTAAGAGCCTAATATAGAAAAGGGGTGGCAGGAAGCACAGCGGTCATGGGCCATTGAATCGTCACTCTGGAGAATTGTGCTGGGACCAGGTCAGGGCCATGGTATACAGCACGGCTTAACCACGAGGTCAGCCAAAATGACTCCGAGATGGGTTAAGAACGCGTTGAAAGTAGTTCAGAGAAAACGACCGTTCCTGTTCCATTTTGGTGTGGTACTGTGGTTCCATTTGGTGGGTACTGAGGTAGAGAGGACTGAGCCTGGCAAAAAAGTGGGGCTTTGGGGATTTGAGAGAATGAAGGATTCTCGCTTCTACCTGTTGACAGAAAAAAAAAGGCAATACTAAATTCAAGTGTTCCTTATGAGATTCACTTTGAAAGAGGGACTTAAGAAATTTAATTTTCGCTTTCCTGGGTTTAGAGTCTAGTTGGCAGGGCAGTCCACCCACGCTCTGCTTTGTCTCGAAATGGCACATGGGGCTTGGTGTCCTTACAGAGGTCGCTGTGTGGGAGGCTCGGGTCTGCTTTGCAGCGATGGGCGGGCAGCCATCTGTGCAGGGGACCCAGTTGCTACTGCGGAAAGCGTAGGTTTCCCAGGAGTAGCAGGCGGTTCTGTGGTGCAATGCATACAGGCACATAGAGGATGGAGTTTGGGGTCCTCTCGAGCCGCTGAACTACTTCCTGTTACAAGATGCAGGAAGTCCTCAGGTATGCGTCCCCACCGAGCACCTGGGGTCTGTGCATCTGTCATCTTATTCTTCACCCAGTTCTCCAGGGTGGGAGGAAAGCCATAGCCTCGGCTGTCCTCCTACCGTACCTCCTCTTGAGCATGTCCCGCCTTTTCCTCTCTTTGGGATAGATATGCATGTAGTTAGGAAGCCGTGCCTATCTGTGCAAATTATTGTGAACACGTGTGTATTCAGAGCGTGCTATTTAGATCTGACAACTGAAAAGCAGCATGGACAGATGTGGGGAGACGGGACGTTTGGGGGTGCTGGTTTTCAGTCTCATGGGGACTAGCTGTTCCCACGGTAACCCTCTAACTCCTCCTTGGAGTCCTCCCCCTGGTATTTCTTCTTCCTCAGCCCCCTGAGTCACAGCGGTTCCTCAACGTTCATTCAAGAGACCAACGTTTCTCATCAACCAACCACTAGCAAAGCACCAACGCTACACATGAGTCTTCCTGGCTACAGTCACCAGTTTGGTTGACCGAGAACATCATCTGTTTGGATGAGGGATGTGACAAACCAAACTCAGCCTCACGCCAGATCTGAGTTGTTTGCATATGTTAATGAGGGCGGGAAAGAGACACATCCCCAGTGACTGAAGGAGACAGATGACTTGATCCAAGAGACTAAGAAGCCCAATAAGTGGGAGAACTTGCTTGTGCAAATTCAGCAGCATGGTGTCACCAAGCTGCATTGAACTCTGAATGCTAATACATTGGAAATACCATTCTGAAAAATCAGAATCCTTTTAAAATAAGCCTAGAGAATATAGTTTGGTTTTTGTCTAATACACCAAAAGTTTGCAAAGAGTACAAACAGCACACTGGAGCGTGGATGTGGGCAGAGTCCTCAGTGCTCTGTGTTTATTGAATAATAATGACGAGCCAGCCTTCCAAATCTTTCCCAGGCAGGCACAAATGTGGCACAGAACAAAAACAACTCTAATGACCAAAAAGAACATTTTGTATAATAGCCTTTTGATATTACACAGTAATTATAATTAACTTTAAAGGACCGGCGTGTGATCCATCGTCCTCTAAAAAAAAAAAAAAATCCTCATCAATTCCAAGTTAACGTGAAGATTGGACAAGTGAATGCAATGGAGTAGAGCAACAGTGACAAAATCACATTTCAACTGCCCTGATCCCTGGGTCTCTCCTGCCACATGCTCGAGGCTTTACAATCTTTCTCTAGTGCTTGTTGCAATGACCCTGACACTTGACTAGAGACAAAGCAACACATTTGCCCAATTAAATGTTTTCTCTTAAATATTCAGTGCATCCCAAAAGACAATGGTGTCTAGGATTAACACATATTATTCCTCCACAAAATCCAGTCATGAGCCATTTGTTTTCATGAATCTGCTCTAAGGAGACTACCTTTTTGTGCAAAGGGGAAATCATTTATCAATATGGTGTTTTCTAGTTGAAAAGCAACCTTTTGGTACCTGGATGAAAAAGCATTTAGAATATTATTTGAATGGTTGGAAACCTGTGTCCAGAGGGTTGGGATCTGAAAGAAAGCCCCCATCTATAGCATTTAGTTTCAAATCTTATATTCCACCCAAATACTGAGGCTGAGATGCTGATATGGCCAAAATTATGTTCTGGAACCTCAGGCAAGAATGAAATATGAACACATTTATTACATGTGGTATCAGTGCCTTTTCAGGAAAGGCCATTTATAGATTTATGTCACTCATCATTCTTGCAAAAGGGGCTTTCTTCAACTTTTACCACAGTTCTTCAGGGACTTGGCAATGGGTTATGTACAAGGGCCGTGATTCATGGTGAGCGGTAGTAAAAAAATCAACATCGAAACATGAAACCCCAACAAACGTCACCTCGTGCCATGGGGTGTGGTGGAGTGGCCAGAGTTTCTGCCTTCATAGCACCTTGGTTACGGGCCACTTGGCCCCAGGTACAGAGATGCGATACATATGCCTGTAGTTAGGAAGCTACCCATATAACTAAGCTGTGCCTATCTGTGCAAATTATTGTGAACACATGTGCATTCAGAGTATGCTTATAAAACTAAACAACTGACACTAAAGACCTCAGACACATTGGACAATCTCTGGGATTTTGTCAACTTTTGAGAAATCAAGGGTTGGTGTCCTAATTTGTGAATAATTCAGCATTTTGCTTCTTTCTTTCCTTATGCCTATTTTTAGGCCTGATTTTTCAGTGCATGGATGAGAATTCTTAACTGTGAACAGTATACATGGGAAGAACACTAGAGAAAGGTCATTAAGAGCAATGGCTTCTGAAGAAACTCATGTTGAAGTTTTTAGCTCCACCTCTTACAAACTGTGACCAGACCTTGTCACTTCACTTGTCTGAGAGTCAAGTTCCCTCCCTGTAAAATGGTGATAAAAGGAGGCATATTCCTCTAGGTGTACAGAGGAGATTAAATGACATGACGAGCCAAAAGCAATTAGCACAGTGCGTGGCTCAGAATATGCATTTAAAAATATTAATCTTTATGTATACTAGCAGTAGACAAAGTCATATTGTAAAGAATAGATACTCTTCTGAAATCTAGTTGATAGCATTAAGGTGCCCATCAGGACTATAAAAATATGGGGAGTTAATAGTCAGAGAAAGCTTGGAAACTGATGGGTATCAAAGGAGAAAATGGAAGATATGCCTTAAAAGGGTGAAAAGATTATCACTCTGCTCTTTGCTGCCAAACCACCTGTGACAGGTTGTTTTATATTTCTGTTGTTGTTCTTATTGTTTAGTCTCTGCCCAGTTTCTTTGAATGCCTTAATGCTGACCACCTGTGGAAATGCCCCTCCTCCATATTTACCAGTTGCCACCAACCATGGTGGCAGGAGCTAAGGAACACCCACAACTGTGTCACCAGGAAGATGCAGTGTAATCCATCCCAGGAGGGGATGCTTAGAAAGAGGAAGCTGCTTTATCACTGGACTGAATTGGATTTTGCAAACTTGCATTTAAAAGTTATTTTCTCATTTGGCATTGGTAAGTGGGAAGTCAATTACCAACATCTATTTTTAAAATTTCTTCATAGGGGCCTGGTCTGTCTCTGAAGTTGTTTTCAAGATCACAGGACTGTTTGTACCACGTGCAAACAGTGTTGCTGTTCTGCTGTTTGTTCTTTTAATTGGGGTGATTAAAATGATTTTAGTTGATAATACTTTTAAGAGGTATAATTTGGATAAAAACGGAGACATGGAAGTTCTCTGCATGGTGGTGGTATTTGTAGCCATGGAAGCAAACAAAATGCCAAAGCGAGAGAGGAAGCATGAAACTTGGGTGCAGAATTTTGGGAAAAGCTTTTGTTCAGATGAATGGATACAAAGACAGGAGACTAAATATTCTGAGATGTGGAGAAACCACTACATTCATTTGACACATAAAAACCAGGCTGACAGTAGGGGAGCGAGGAGTTGAGCAAAGATTTTCAAACTTACTTTAGACACAGATCCTCCTTCTCCAAGGATTTTATGTCAAGTTCAATACATAAACTAACAAGAGGAAACAGGTGGAACATGCAATGCCGGCACCACTTTAAGCATTCCATATACAGTTGTGCATTTCAATCTCATGCAACCTTGTGCAACAGGTACCATTTATTACTCCCATTTTACAGTTGGGTAAACTGAAGCACAGAGAAGTGTGAAGTAACCTGCCCAAGGTGTGGAGCGAACGTTAGGATTCATGACAGTCTGACCCCAGGGATAGGAAGCTCCAGGAGGACTTCCTGGAGAAGGAGGAGGAATGGGCATCTGGTCTTCCCGAGGCCACAGCAGCAGCCAGACCAGGAGAAAAGGAAGAGAACCATAGTTATTCCACAGTTAGAGTGATCTCTCTGCTCCAAGACTTTCAGCCAACATCTAGCTTTTTAGAACTCCCTCTTTCCTTCTTTCGTTGCAACCAAATGGCATTTTAATTTCCCTCTAAAATTTCATGAAAGATAATTTCAGCCTCTCCATAGTGCTTCAACCCAAATCTCAAAAAAAAAAAAAAAAGTTCAAAGGAAGAATGAAGGAATAGAAAGAAGTCACTTAACTTTATTGCTGCATTGGCAGAGAGAGCAGGAATGGGTAACAGCAGAAAGAGCTTAGGGGAAGATTTTCATGGAGCTATAAAAATTGTGGTACGTCTCCAGTGGGGCTTATAGAATCTAATCAGGAGTCATAAAGAACTTTTGATAACCCAAGCTCTGCACAGACCAAAGATACATATATACATGGTTGAGTGGGAAACAAACACCATTCCTGTAACTTCGGGCTGGGAAAGCTTGTACCAAAAGGAGGCACATTGAAACTGCAGTTGTTTTTTCTTCAAAACATTCTGTCTCTAACTTTTTAAAGGTCTAATTTACTGCATTATAAATTTAAGGAATGGCCCATCTGTGTCCTGTTCTGTCTTACAAACAAAAAACAAACTTAGCTCCTATATTTGCATTTGCTCAATAGCAGTTGAAAGCATTTGATGTCTTTCTTCCTGGGAGTGAGTGGCAGCTGCACCCACGGGGGGACAGGTGTGTGCCTGGAACTTGCATGAATGTCTCAAGCCCTTGCTGAACTCGTACGGTTTTATAAAGTCACCAAACCCTGGCTTCGAGTCTTAAACACCAAGGCTCACTCTTATTTGCGTCTATTCACAATAAACAATAACACTTCCTGTACACTGTAGGAACTCGGTCACTATTTTTTTTTTTTTACTTTTGCTTTTTTGAATTTCAGAATATTATGGGGTACAAATGTTTTGGTTACATAAATTGCTTTTGTGTACTGTTTGAGTCAAAGTCGTAAGTGTGCCCTGTCACCCAGATGGTGTGCATTGTACCCATTAGGTATGAATTTACCCATCCCCGCCTCCCCCTTCCACCTGCTTGATTTCCAATGAGTGTTATTTCCATATGTGCACGTGAGTGTTGGTGGATTAGTTCCAATTTAATGGTGAGTATGTGTAGTGTTTGTTTTTCCATTCTTGTGATACTTCACTTAGGTGAGTGGTCTCCACTTCCAACCAGGTTAACACAAGAGGTATTCTTTGTTTTTTTTCATGGCTGAGCAATCACTTAACGGAACTGTATTGCTTGAAGTGGTATTATGGTCTGGACAAGCCAAAAGCAGCAGATACTGTGGCTTGACAACTCTTTACATTTAGGTAAATCCATTTCCATTTCACAAGTATTTAGACTTGGCGGTGAAATTTCAAAAACTGGTAACTATAATTCTGGCAATTCTGGCTTCTCCCTCTAATGCTGGAGGGGAGATATTTTTATTTTGTTTCCTAACAAAATCTTTAGCTATTTTTTAATCAACAGACACTTGGGAAGCATGTATACATTTCTAAAAAGTACGTAGGTGAATCAGAACTATACCTGAGAAGCAATAGGAGCTGGTCTTTTGTTTTCAACAACTCGTCACAAATGAACCACAAAATGGAGAAACCATGAGTGGATAATTCACAGATGCCTTTTTCTGTCTTTTCCGAACTCGTACTCTTTGAGGGATTTGGAGTGGTCTCCAAAACATGGTACTGTGCATATCAGGGGTCCTCAAACTTTTTAAACGGGGCCAGTTCGCTGTCCCTCAGACCATTGGAGAGTGCGCACTGTGGGCCCAGGACGAGTTGGCTGCTAAGCAGGACAGGCAGTGGCGGCAAAAACACCCAGCGGGCTCGATAAATGCCCTAGGCAGGTGGCACGTGGCCCTCAGGCCGTAGTTTCAGTACGCTTGGTGTATATCAAGGACCTAGGAAGGCACAAAGACAATATACATTTATGTTTAGAAATATTTTGGATTTCATTCGTATCTTTGCCAAGTAGCCCTAAAGCTGTCCTTATTACCAGTGTTTTCATCAAATCACACTGTAACTGTAAATCTCCAGTTTCATTTTCTCCTGTTTCTAACCAAAAGAAGAGTCAGATAAATGTGTGCATATTGAAACACCTGGTAGAGTTTTCACAGTGCACTGCTTTGTTGGATGGGGAATTAGAAATCCAGTGTGGTAGGAAGACTGAAATCTGTTCTAAAGCAATGTTAAGTATACTGAGGAAAGCCCAAAATAGCTCCATGCAGTTTCAAAATGAGGAAAATAGCCGAGAGGACAATGAATTGGAGGTAGAATTATTTTCCATATATTTTTGCAAATCTAGGCAATGCATTCTCCATTCAAGCCACAAAATGAGTGAACAGCCAGCAGAGAAGCTCAAGATGAAGACTCACGTGCCTTTTACCTCAGGGCCACTGTCTTCTGCCTCTTGGGCTGCATTTCAATCTTAACGCTCTTATTTCGGGGGAGTAGGAAGGAAAGGGCCTAATTATCACAAAAGTAGAATTCATCACTAATCTCATTACCAGAACTAATGTACGTGAAAACTTCACATATTTTACTTTTTTGAAAAAATTCCATTCTGTCTCTGAATGACATAAGGATAAACGCTTTTTCTCTAACAGTCTGCCAATGAACTTCTGGTCTTTAGTGTTACTACATAAAGTGCTCATATTTCTCAATGCCTAAACACAGACATCATTAGGAAGCAATTTCTGGAATATTTTACACACACACATTGTCCTTAAATAAACTTTAACTTATAAGGTTAATATTCATGATGTAATGATAAAGGTTGGAATCCTTCAGAGAAGAAGAATATTAAAACATTGTTTTTAGAAGACTTACAAATAACTAACTCCCGTAAGGTGAAACAAATTAGCATAAGGTACTTATATATTTAGTATGTGAATTAATGAATCAAATGTTCTGGTCAAAAAGAAGTTTGATGGCTACAAAGCCTTGACCAAAAGGATAAAACATGTTGAAATTATTAGATTCAGTGAGTTTACCTACTGGATACAGTAAAATGCCCTCTAAGTTTTCTCATAGTATAGTAGTAGTAGTAATAATAATTCTCAGAATCATTATATAATTTATGTTAAGCCAAGAAACAAACACGAGTACTTAGGAAATAACACGTGTTGCCTTTACTTAGCTGTTTTTTCTACAAAGAGCTATTTCTATAGATTTTGCTAGAAATACCTACCAGTTCTAGCCAGAATCCAATCGGTTAGCTAAATAGACATCTTGATTAGATACTGGGGGAAAAAGAAGTCATATAAGCATGTCTGACTTCACTGTTAATGCAAACATTTTGTTCAAATTAATAATTATTGAATTGAAATATTCTTGATGTCCATTCTTCAAATATGTATATTTTATGTTGCTATTCTATTCCTGTCCTTCTAAAAATACTATTACAAATAAAAATATGTAACTTCCACTGTAGAAGGAAGCTGTAGATTTTCCATATGGTGAAGAAAACCTGTTTTCACAGCTGAATCACCACTAATATGATTATTCTTTTGGCTGACGTATGGGTCAAATCGGAGTCTGTGGTTGATTCTGTGGTTTTCCACGTCGTCAAACATGAGCTTACGACATTGAATGGGCCGTGCCCTGCCCAATTTGGTCCCACTGTTCGTGCATGCTTAAACAGAGCAGCGTCCAGGAAATGAAGATCATGTGTGTTTGCACAAATAGTCTGTAAAACTGCTAGAACATAGGGTCACGTGAGTTACGTGAGAAACAGCAAAGTCATATACCGAGTGGAAGGCATGCTTTTGGAAGCCTTCTTTTAATCAATCCAAGGACCTTACTTCAGAAAGCAAATACCACAAATTGTTTGGCACCACAGGGCAGCCTAGGAAATTACTAGCCTGTAATCGTGAGCCAAAAAGCATTTGTATCATGTGCCTGAAATGTGTGGTCTAGGCTGAAGGTTCTGCCAACATTTTCAGGGCTATAAGTCATTTTACAACCCCAAATGCAACTCCGAATGTTGGAGAGCGCTGGTGTTTTGTTCTTTGCTCCTACACACTCCTTTCTGTCCCAACCCTTCTGTCTCTTTTAAACCAAAGAAATATGGCCTTGGTTTTCAGAGATAAACAAAGAGGCTGCCAGGTGTTGGTGGCTGTGTTAAGAACTGCACTTTAAGGATACATTTATTTAATGGAATATCCACAGCGTTAAGATGTCTGTGTTCTACTCAGAAGAATATGACTGAGGAGGCTTGACCAATTTCACTCCTCCAGGAATCCTTAGAAGAATTGAGGCTATAATGGAAAATTCACCAGACAAAGGAACAAAAAAAGACCAGTCCTGAAACTAAAGACCGTTGCATAAACTCTTTGAGGATGAACATCTTTGTAAATTACCATGATATGACTGACCCATGGTTAGTTGAAGATAGGCTTTGACTAGGCTGTGATTTTTCTAGTGATCAGTGAAGAGGCAGGCACCACTGCCGCCGTTGGAGCCTTTGGCACATATTTTCACAAGTTGTGGGTCACTGTTATGGTCACGGAATAGGAAATTAACAAGCATTGTGTGTGGTGCAAATCGGCAAACTTGGTTCCTTGTAACATGTTCTAACCACCTGAGACTTTCATGAAATACATTGGTCACTTTTTGGAGGGGTGTCTTAAAGCTCTCTGGAGTTCCTAGAGTCAAATTAGAATATTGAAACAATAACTTACTGGATAAAACTGGGATGGGCCAACCAGGATAAAGCAATTATTCATTCATCTAGATTATTCATTTATCTAGAAAAGATAGATGGTTTTCTGGAAAGATGTCATGACTGGAAGGGAGAAGGTGATGGTTTAAATCTAGGCCAGTTAAGAACAAACTATATAACCTGGGATAAGGTTACCCTCACCTTTTTCTGAGGTTATTTCTAGGCCTAGAAGTCCATGACTATTTTAATTCAAGGGGAAACCGAGGAAAACTATTACTAAGATCGTCTTTAAACACCCCTGTGGTATTACAAGCTCTCCATAAATATTCAAAAGCTGTTTAATGTGGGAAGCTGATCCCTGACCAAGAGCAATTTTATTCCCTCACTCTGTTTATATATAACCTTAGTAATATTCCCGACGCTGAAATATTGAACAAAGATTCCGCATCAGCCAACCACTTGAAATGAATAATGGAACTGCTCTTTGGGGCACCTCATCATGTGTTTTTGTTTAGGTATGTCATTTTTCAGTGTTACATTTTATTTATGTAAAGAGGATGTTAAAAAAAAAAAAATAGGAAATGTTAGCAAAATGAGCTCCCTGACAGCCTAACAAAGTACCTGCCATGGGGACTGTAAGTCCCATTTGTAACTCGTAGGTTCGAATCACAAGTAGTGAAATTACAGGTTTATTCTTTGATAGATCTCAAAGCCACGCGTGTGTAGAAGCGCATTCTGAAACTCAGCGGGTGTTCTTCATTCATCCCAATTTTCCCCAAAACACGGGGGTATCAAAAGAAAAACATCGTAAGGAAGGGGGTGAGGGGGAACATTTTCTCTAACTTTTTCCCTGTTGTTTTTAGAACAAGGCCATTAGGTAAATTTTCTTCCTCAGATGCAAGACTTCAGGAGAGAGGAATAGAAGAAGGTGGAATCCTTCGAAACTAGCAAGTAAATCACTTTCAGTGAGGTTCAGCTACTTGCCCACGAAAAAATGGGAGGAAAAGGCATTAAAAGAAAACAAGATTCTAGTTTTGTGGGTCCCAGCAATAGCAATTTCTAAATATCAGTCGAGTCAAGCCAAGCATTTGTTACGACTGTGGTTACCTTCTGGAAAGGCATGGAACCACACGGGAGATACTTGCTTTGGGGATTTCCAGCTTCGAGTAGCTGCTTGGTTTAGATGAAAGCGTTTTTGAGCACCAGATGTGTTTGCCTCAAGACAACCAGATTAATACTGGTCCAGGGACCCAGAGTGATTCATCCTTCGTGACTGTTCATTCCTTCAGGCAAAATAACATCCTGGACTTGGCCCATCCCACAGGATACTTAATTAACTCCAAAGACAAAATTGGACTCTGCAGATGCCTCTGTTGTTTCATCTTAGGGTTGGTGGGGCTGGATGGCTCTAGGAGCCGGACCATTTTATCATCTTTAAAGGATGTGTTTTAAGGAGAGATTTCAAACTCTATCCAGGTTCAGTTAGAGGCAAGGGGGGAAGATCTGGATGAAATAAAAGCAGATGAAGGCCGGGCGCCGTGGCTCACGCCTGTCATCCTAGCTCTCTGGGAGGCCGAGGTGGGTGGATTGCTTGAGCTCAGGAGTTCGAGACCAGCTCTGAGCAAGAGCGAGACCCCGTCTCTACTAAAAATAGAAAGAAATTAATTGGCCAACTAATATATATAGAAAAACTTAGCCGGGCGTGGTGGCGCATGCCTGTAGTCCCAGCTACTTGGGAGGCTGAGGCAGGAGGATCGCTTGAGCCCAGGAGATTGAGTTTGCTGTGAGCTAGGCTGATGCCATGGCACTCACTCTAGCCTGGGCAACAGAGTGAGACTCTTGTCTCAAGAAAAAAAAAAGCAAATGAGGCCTGACTTCAGACACCGCACTGCACTTGTGTCCTAGAATCAATACTTTCCCAGCTCCCCCACTCTACCCCAAGCCCAACCACTTGCCGCATGGCAAGGTCTAGCCTCATGCCGAGACCAAATAGATGGGGTGATTCGAGGAGTCTCTGGAAAGTTCCTAGTCTGCCAGATACCTTCCCCTGTTGTCCAGAATTCCTCAGTAAATAGCACGGGTTCTTCTCTAGAACTAGACATCTTGACTAGAACTACCTAGAACTGGAAGAACCTGTCAAAATAAAGCATGATGAGGACCCCCTGAATCAGCAAGGCTTAGTATTTGAAACTGTAGATACTCCGGGGGTGGGGGTGTAAGGGGGTGGCTGGGATTTATGCCCATGGTTGGGAACATCAGCCTCCTCACAAATGTCATCGTCCTGGAGAGAACCATTGCTCCTTCCTGCCTTAACTGTAACTTCAGTCACATTCTCCTATCATTTCAGCATCAGCACAGTCTTGATGTGTTCATCTAGTCTACTGTGCCCCGCCTATATTCTAGGTGAGAGGACTAAGTCCAGAGAGAGACCGTAGGTGTTCCCCAAGGTCACAAAGGTTTGCTGGTAATAGCTAAAGCCCAAATCCCATTGTTTCTGACCCTGTAAACATTTTGTGACACTTTGCCACCACCGGTACCACCAGCATTTGTTGGCTGCTTTAGCGTCTGATTGCATGGATAATCTGAAATAGCTTCCCAGCCTCCTAAGTTGTAGGAAGGCTGAAATGAGAAAATGGTGCAAAGTATCCAAAGCTCTGTTTCAGTATAGAAAATGGTTCACAAACATTCAAAGAGCATGCCTTTCTTTAACCCCGCCCCTGTGGAGTCTCCCAGCAAAAGTCTTTGAACAACCATGAGAATGTCGTGGTTGGAAGCAAAGAGGAGGAACAAGAGGCTGGGGCATGGGGGCGGGTAAGAGTCAGAAGTGCAGGGGTGCAGAAGTCAAGGCAAACTTTACAGGGACCAGCTCTGTCCCTGCTAATAGAGTCAATAGATTCTTCTAACAAAGGAACAGATAATTGGCTCCCAAAATCTCCTTAAGGAACAGATGGGATGTAGGAGTTGAGAACTCTATTCAGGGAGTGCAGTAATCACATTAGATGCTACGGTTTTAGCCAACTCACCCAACTGGCTTGTGACTCAGTTCTCTCCATCTGCTAATGTGCTAAAATAATGGGCTGCACCGATCCTTCTGCACCGACTTGCCTCCCAGACAGGCTTTGAGGGCCAGTATACAAAGCCCTTAAGATATTCAGCATCGATTCAAAACTACTCGAGGTACAAGGAACTCACTAATCACTATGGTTAAGGAGAAATTAATTTTAACCTTTGGACTCTGTGCATTTCCGAGGCCTTTTCTAAATGTAAACATTATTTTTCAAAGGAACAATTGATCCGGAACCTATTTATGTGGATCAATATATTTTGCTGTTCATCGTATCAATTATGATAACTAGTGGAGGCTGAAATACCCTCTGATATTTTGAGCAAAACCAAAAGGCAGCGACACAGTGAACCTCGCTTCCCTGCCGTCAGTTAAATAAGATCTTTCAAAATGAATTCGCTACCAGCTTGATGGAATGTGCCACAACCCCCAGGCATTACTAATGAGAGCTGTATCTTTAAGGTATCCATCATTTAAAGAACTAAAATATTCTTCCTCCACAAGCAAAAATACATTCTTCACTTTCTCTCTCCCTCAAGGCTTCCTTAAAATGATGCCAACTCTGAACAACACAATTTTTCATTCTAAATTTTAGAACATGTGTGAAAATTATCTTATTCTGTGAGTGGCTTTGGAAAGTTTATATAAGTTACAATTTGAGGGTGGTATTTTTTTTTAGCAATGACATTTTTGATCGTTTAAAATGATTGTTGCTTCAAGATGCTTTCGCTAATGTGAGAGAACTTAAAAATCTTAAATTTAGCTTTCGAGAGACTTACATGTTCTTTGAGTTTAAAAGTTGGGAGTTTGAAGAAAGTTTTTCCTTGAGTCAACTGCACTTACAGGAAACCATTCTTTCATGCTAATAAATATTTTTGTCTATATAATGCCCAAAAAGTTAACAGATTCAGCAAGATCAATAAAAATAGCACAACTTCTTCTTTGGTAGATAGATAGGAAGCAACCAAGTTACTTGGCTCTGTTTCTCACTTTTAGACCAGTTCTGGTGTTTGGGGTGAGAGGGGGGATGGTGGAATTCAGAGTTGAGAAAAAGCTGGTTAACAGAGTCAAAATACACATTTTTGCAAATCCCTGTTGTACAAATAAAGGAGCTAGAAGCAACATGACCACACACACAGGACCTTAGAACGGCATTACTTATTGTCTTTTAGGAATGGAATGGCGTTGGTAGGTGATGAGTTTGGAGGAGGTAGTTCAGATGTTCTACTGTGATCTGACTGTGATGTGAGCTGCAAAAGAGAGATGAGAGAAATACGCTGTAGTGGGCCAATGCAGGTCTGTTACTGTGTGTCCCCTGAGTTGCTACATGGGTGAAAAGGCACTGTTGCTGGCCTCGTGTAGACATGGCTGGAGCCAAGAAGGCAACCAGAGTCATCTGCGTCCACCCTGACTCTATGGGGTGACTTGGAGAATATTTCTGTAGCAGGTGAGCCCCTCTAGGGGGCTAATCCCATCATGGGACAAAAAGACCCAACTGAGACAGCACAACAGGTGGCTTTGCTTACCCTAACTTCCATCACTGTGCCGTGCCCACCTCTCTCTCTATCATCCCATTTGACTTTCTCTTTTGTGAACTGCAAAGATGCCACCTCCAATAAATTCACCTCGGCAAGGCGCTTGAAAGAGTGGTACCGTCGTCGCCTTGGTGATGCCTTTTAGAACCCATAAGTCAAAAACACTTGAAATGATGACACAGTTGTAATAAGCCATATTTGTAGCAAAACATAACTGAGATCAGTTCAAATTACTGCCAACAACCCCTAAAAATCCAACGTGATTGAAAAGCTCCTTCCCTGAAAAGTCAATGTTATCTCTGTCCTTGTCTAACTTGATTTGCTGGGTTATTGAGAGATCGATGACAGTGAGTCTAGAGACACAGGAAGCCTGGTAATTATGTACAAACACTCGAGTACACACACACACACGCCCCTCTCTAGATGCATAGACAGACAGACAGATAGATACAGATGTATAAAATCTTTTTGCTTTTTCATGTCATAACAAGCTAAGACAAGCTATTTGTCAAAAGGCAGACTAGGCAACAGGGATTTAGCACGGCCCACCATAGCTGGGGAGAGGGAGGAGGCGGAGATTGTCCACTCATCCATAGCATTATCTAAACATTTAATAAGACTCCAAGGAGATCTATGATTTCAGCCTCTTATGTAGTTAATCTTAGGAGAAAAGGAATCACCCGATCTACTTGTCATGGCATGACGTAGCAGAAACGAACGGTTGGCAGAATGAAAATTTCCCTTCAAGTCAACTTGTTGCAGTATTAGGTAGACCTACCCAGAGAAGTGTGACAGTGGCTTTTATCCAAACTATGGTCAATGGTGTTTTCATTTAAAAAAAAATGCTAATTTGCTTTATGGGTAAATCAAATCCAATCATATATTCCGTCATTAATTTTTGGTCATTTTCCCCAGGACATGGTGACATTATAAGCTTTTCTGTAGAGTATATGATGAGGAAGAAGCGTGACATAAGGGTGAACCACACACATAAATGTGAGTTCTAATCTCAGATCTGTCACTAATTAGCTGGGACATTAAACGTCCTTTCACCAAATAATAAGAATTCTATGTGCTGAGAACTCTGCTAGATGGAAGCACACATAGACCAGAGAGAGAACATAATTATGCTGATTAACAGAGACAAATGTCTGGAGAAGCAGGTGGCTTAATCTTTCTGGATGGAGGGGGCAGAAGTAGAGAAATTCTGCAGCAGGAGATAATAACACGAAGATAGAAGGAGATGAAGTCACAGCCAGGGGTAGCCTCTTAGTGCCTCCAGCCATCCCATCTTTGAAGTTAATGGGCTTGTTGCATTGGATGCCTTCTTTCTGCTAATACTGTGATGCTCTGTTATTTTCCTTTGGGGAGACACATGCTCCCATTTGGGGGCCACCACATCTGACCAATTTGCAGGTACCTCCAGAGCCAGATTCTTGTATCAGATCCTCCTGACTTAGCTAACGTGACCAGTCCCTTCGTCCCTATGCAAAGCCTAGTTTTCTGCAAACATAAACGGAGGATGACATACAGTAAGAGAGGTCTTGTTGCTGTCTGAATTTGTAGCCGGACATTTCAATCCATGGTCAGTTGAGTGCAATTGTTTTAATCATCCAGTTAGCGTAAAGTGACAGATTGCAAAATGAGAGAATAAAACTAATCCCAGAAGAAGTAAAGCAGTGTAAGAAAACATACAGGAGATACCTATGCAAGGTATGAGCAATGGAAATCTAAACCTTCATAGCTTACAAACTCTTAGCTCAGTCACTTTTAAAAGGAGATTTTTTTTCAATATTTTCTTCTCCACAAATCATGAAATAAATGTCAAGTGGAATTACGAAGGGGGTGCTCTTTCTTGATACTGAAATTTGAGGGTGGGCTTTGTGGGGAAATGGGATATTACTGTTGCTTGACAACATTATGCTCAGAAAATATCAAAAAGCAGAGTTTAAAATGGGTATTTACATATAATATCCATGCATATTTACATTTAATATCATATTGGATTTAATTTTATTACTTTCCGGAAGGCAATTGGGAGAAAAATAAACACAGTGGAATGTTATCTCATTGGCATGCAGAATCAATATGATAATCACATGGCTGATATAAACTCATAAGAAAATGCTTCTGACATTTCATCAGAGCTTCTTAATTTAGTATTTACAATGTCTGTGTGAAATGATATAGTAGTCTTATTCTTTAATTATGGAGACAGCAAAATGTAACAGATTCTTGACTTTTTTCTTTAATTACTATTAGCTTGGCTCTCAAACTGTTGAATGCAGGTATGTTAATATATAAAGTTGGTCCCCTGTTGGACTTGCCATTGCTTGTATTTAAAATAACTTCTAATCCTTCCTGAAAAATGCTTCAAAGGAAAAAGCTTTTCCTCTCCAATATGTGGACTTTTATTATGGGCTATAATGTAACACAGGGGTATGATTATGGCTAGATAATCATGGTGCAAAATAGAAATGATGCTTTGGAGTCCTATAACCTCCCCCAAATTATTATTCATCCTGCCGATGTCCCTTAGATATATTGCTCCTTCCTGTAAGGTGATAAGCACTTCTGGAAACAAGGGCTGAATTTTTTTTTTTTTTATTGCACTCAATGCCTGCAATTTTAAAATGGCATTATTTGGACTAGTAAGTGTATAATAGACAGTAAGTCAGAGTGGGGGTAAACATAGACAGTAAGTCAGAGTGGGGGTAAACAGATGCTTTGGCCATCTCCCCAGCCAGTGGAGAATTCATGCGAGTGGGCTATCGCCCAGAGTCACGTTGGTGGAAAGAAAACTGGGCTTGGGTTTCTAGCGCAATTTGGATTTGAGGATCTGGTTTAAGCGATCACCAAGGTTGATTAGGTTGACCAGATGTCTGCTTCCTCCCCCATTTCCCCCTTGGTAATGTTAACAATTTTTGTTATGTTCTTGGATGCAACACCAATTAGATGTCTGCTAGCATCACGACTCTACCAGAGTGGTAGACGAATGTGCCCCCCTCTCCCCCACTCCCATTTCCCCCCAAGTAAGCGAGTCCCCCAATCCCTGGGACCCAGGCCCCTGCTTGGAAGAAAGTTGGTGTGAAACGTAAGGCCATGGAGCCCACATGGCAGCAACTTCCATAAAGCAGTTCTCTGCAGACGTTGTTTTTCTGACTTTAAAGGCAGATTTATCTTATGGCAAATGGTTCCGTTTAAACAAAACAAAGACAAAAGTTATAAAATCCCACTGTCTCTAGACCCGATCGTGAGTGATTAACATTCCTCACAACTTCCCAGAGGCTGCCACGAGGAATTCAGCAAGGGAGAATTGATTGAGTCACTTATTCACGAGTAAAAATGAACAGGGTGCCAGGCCTGTTGACAGGGAGAGAGATGAGTCCAGCCTTATCTTCATGTTACTGGCCTTGCCAGCTGCTATCATGCTATTAAGATAAGGCAGGTTACCCAAGTTTATAAAGCCACCGATCGGAAGCTGGATAGGGAATTCAGAATTTTCTCTCTGCAAGTATTGGTGAAAGCCCAGACAGAGGTAAGTTGGTAAATAAAATTTAAAAAATCCACTCTTTAGGAAACAGACATACATAAGGAGCAGACCAAAGCACTTATGTAGCAAGACAGAGCTTTTCTACACCTGATGCTTTTCCCATAAGATGATGGGCAGTAATAAAGGGGTAGGAACCGATGCAGAGGCAAGCTCTGAATAACTTGATGGTATCGATAAGTTCAGATTAATAAAGACAGCATGGCTCCTGGCTCCCCACCCTGGGAGCCGATTTCCTATCAATCAATGAGGTCTACTGAGGTCTCGTTCCTGGTATATGACTGTGTGACCTATTCACTCTTCGCTGCTTTAATTTATATAAGTAGAGACCCAAAACACTTTATCCAGTTTTGGGGAAGATAAGATGTATAAAAGAACAGTCCGTTTTCACTACTCATGGATTCCCTAATTATCAATTCGCCTGCTCATTAAAATGTGTGTGTAACCCCCAAATCAAGACTTGCTGCTCTTGTGCAGTCATTCCTGGACCAGGCACAAAGGAGTGGGGAACAGGAGTTGTCCGATGGTCCAACGAGACCACACTGTGCCTTCTTGCTCCAGCCCCAGCAAACAAGTGTCCTGTTCATGGACTATTTTGTGTCATGCTTTCTACTTGTTTGTGCTTTTTTTTTTTTTTTTTTTTAATGATTCTTCTGTATAAAATGGCTCCCAAGAGTGGTGTTGAAGGAAGTCTAATTGGCATAAGAGCAAGAGAGCTATGATACACCTTATCGAGAAAACCTGTGTGTTAGATAAGCTTTCTTTAAGCATATGTCAATTGTGCTGTTGGCCGTAAGTTCAATGTTAATGAATCAACCATACATATTAAATGAGGTGTATTTGAACAGAAACACAATAAGATTAGGTATTGAACGATTGATGAAAATGCTATGATCAGAAGCTCACTGGCATCTAACCCTGTTTTTCCCCTAGGAGCAATGATTCAGTGCCCCTTAGTTTGAGTGTCTGTGGTCACTTTTATAGAACACGGTGCCACCAAGAACAATCGTTGACACTATTCTAGAAAGTGAAAAGCCCCACCATAGATGCGAAGGTTTTATTTTGGTTTGGCTTGTTTTGTTCTGCTTTTTCATTATATAAAAGTTTCCCAAAGCAAATCCAGAACCTATTGCTTGGAGGAAGTGGAAAGATGCCATGGAAATAATTCTCAATCTGTCTAGGCACTGCTTGGTGTAGAGAATAAAGGGGCTCTATAAAGGTTGCTTCCAGGTGTCAGGTTCTGTAAAAAATGCTTAATATTTGTCGGATGAATTAATGAGATCCTGTCAAAACCCTAACGGGAGAAATCCTGCTAGGATGGTGGTTTCATTATGCAGCCAACCCACTTGAGGCAGAAAGGGGCTGTTTGTGGACTCATTCCCCCCCCTCCAAAAAAATGAGAGTAATATTGCTTCCTCCTCTCTCCACTTCTGTTTTCTAACTGGAACGATTCCTAGCTGGGCCAATGTCAATTCACATACATCGAGTAGTTTCTCAGATCCCTGGTGGATACATCTGAAAGAAGGAGAGTTTTGGTGGTGACCGGGGAATTTGGGTTTGCAAAATGGGGCTGAGGGAAAGTTCGGTTTCTGTGGAATGCCAGAGTAACAGCTCGCGTTTATGGAGTCACCCTGGGCTAGGCACTGTCCTAGCTGGTAAGTCATTTACTACAACACCACCATGACTGTAAACCCCATTTTAAAGTAAAGCAAGACAGGGGCAAAGAGGTTAAGTCACTTGCCAAAGACCACACAGCTAGTAAGTGCTAACCTGGGCTTTGGACAGAGCCTGTCTGACTGCAGAGTGCTGGCTTTAACCACGAGATACAGCTGCCACCCAAGTTTCCTCTTAGGGACATGAATAAACCAGAGACTCCACAGTGCGTTGGGCTTTGGAAAGGAGGAGTGGGAGAGGGAACAAAGTATAGGAGAGGGAGGCCAGAGAGAACTAAAGAACAGAGGTTTGCTGAGATTCAGTAACCATGAAACCAGGGTTCAGGAGCATTGCCAGAAAGGGGGTGCATCTAATTTACATGAATATTCCAATCCCATGACACCCCATTTCTTTCCTGATTGGTACTGAATTTCCATGCTGAAAGCAGAAAGCACAAGGCTCAGACAGAACCCTGCACATAAGTCTTGACTCCTTCCCTTCTCTCGGTCCTTCCCTAAATCAAAGCAATCTTGCAGCTGCCTTAATACTTCTTGAGTGTGAACAGCGCGCTCAACCCTTGGGGCTGTGACCTTCATTTAGCCCACAGTCATCTCATGCCTGGATTGCTGCCACATAGTACTTTTTGGTTTCTCAGCCTGCCTCTTTGCAATCCATTATCTATAATCCAGCTTGAAGGATCTTTTCAAAGCATAAAATTTAATGCTGTCACTCCCCTGCTTAAAACCAGCTGACAGCTCCCGCATGCCCCAGGAGTGAACCCATTTCCAGGCGCATGACAATCTGGCTCCTTCCTCCTACCCAGCCCCTCCCCTTGCTTGCTACTCTCTCACTTCATCTCAACACTCCGCACCTTTCCTTGAAAGAGGCTGCCTCCCCTCTACCCCAGGGCCTTTGCACTTGCTATCCCCTCAGTGTGAAATTTTTCTGATGAAATCTCGCTTGTTTTTAGAACATCAGCATCATCGTGTCATGCAAGAGGCCAACCCCCACTCATAGGATTGCGTTCAATGATCCCACCAACGCACCTGCCAATCACCCCAACACACCTGCCAATCACCCCATCCAGTTCCCATGGTGGCACCTGTCACAGTCTGTGGAGATGGTTTCTCCTGTGTCTCTTTCCCCCATGGGACTGTGAGGTCCCTGAGGATAGGAACAGTGCCTTGTCTCTTGGGAATCCCCAAAACCTAGTGTGGGCGTGCAGTAAATATTATTTCGATAAGCATTTGTGAAAGGGCTCTGCCACTTACAAGCTGTGGGGAAACCACTCAGACGTTGGGTCTCAACTTCAAATGTGCAGAAACAGGACCTATGAATGAGTGGTTACAGAACAGCTTGCACCCTGGGACTCACAGGGCTGATTTTGGTCCATAGGATTGTTTTGTTTCTGAGGGTTGACCCGAAGGTCTTCAGGTATAGCCTGCCTCGGGTGTCCCATGCCCTGTGGTGTCACCCACCTGGCCACCTGCCCGGCCTGGAAGGCATCAGAGTTTGTGACCACTGATTTATAGGGTTATTGCGTGGTGGTAGGAATTTAATGAGGCAGAGAATGATGCTGTTACATAACCAGAATCCTTAAAACAGAAGAAGCTTCTTTGGAAAAACATTTTCACACAGTTTGGGATAGAAGTGGGGACCCCCGGGACTCAGTGCTCATCTGGTGGCAGGTTTGGGGGAAAGGACAGCGTGGGCTTATGTATGGAAAGAGAGGGTTTGGGGTTTGTTGGTGATAACAAGGATACAGACAGGGTTGAAGAAGAGACACACAGAGGAAGGGAGAGAGAACCCACAAGGTATCAGAGTGACTACCCGAGGGCAAGGTTGCCAGTCTTGGACCCACAGGCCAAACACGACCACCTGTTTTTGTAAATACAATGTTATGGGACTACCGCCACAGTCATTTGTTTACTGTCCTCTACAGCTGCTTTCACAGTGCAAAAGAGTGGAGTTTGGTAGGTTTACCAGAAACCACATGGTCCATGAAGTCTAAAATCCTTCCAATCTGACCCCGTGCAGAGGGATTTTGCTGATCCCTGATGGGAGGGGAAGGGCCAGTAGGCGACATGCCTCCCTTGTTGGACTGACTCAGCAGAACTATTCAGATCAAAAAGGCCCAGCGTGCAATTTAACGTGCTGTGAAATTGTCACCTCCTCCTTCAGTCTTGGGGAGCAGCTCGTTGGCTCAGAAGCTTTCTTACATTTATTTGTTTGGAGCGAGCACACTCTGTGACTTGTGCAAGGGACGGCAAGTTTCACATCCAGGACAAAGCAGCGGCCCAGGGCCACGGAAGCGGGACTTCGCCCAGCCACGAGACCCTGGAAACGCCCAGAAATCCCCGAGAGGGACCCGTCTAGCTCTAGATTCGAGTTGAGAGGTGCTGAGCCCTAACATAACCCCTTTCTGAGGCTGCAAACATAACCCACCTAGCGCAGGGGCCCGGCACATGGTGGCCTTTCACGAGGCGGGAATGACTGTCATTACCCGTTTCCGGTTTCCACTTGGGGTAGTTGAGAAAACAGAGGCACAGAAACAGAAAGCAACTCCAACAAGAATCTGAGGATGCCCCCAAGGGGATCTGTGACGCATACGTTAATTCAGAGATGTCACAGTCAAATCAAAAAAGAGGAAGATACTTGCTGTGAGAGTTAAAGTGGCTTCTGTGATGGAACTTTATACCTGGCGTAAGGACACTTAAGGAAAAGTAGGGTGTATTTGCCTAAGTCTGCCTACCGGGGACAAGAAAGCCAAGGGAATCATCAGAAAGGAACGTTCCCTCACCCTGAATTCCAAAAAAGGAGTTTCCCATATTATAGGGTCTTGAGAATATTTGCAGTGGAAAAATAAACAGAAGTGGCTCACAGCCTGCCTGCGTTGGAAACGCTGTGGGGTTTGGGACGAGCTCAGTCCTAGGCCCTGGCCCCCCTCTGCCAGGCACCCCGTAAAAACACATAGGTGATTCAGCAGTGTGGCCCGGGCTGAGCATCACCAGGGCAGTTGCATTCATTATTGTGGGTCATTTTAGAAGCAGATCGCAAATGGATATTTAATAAAATACTCATTTGCAGCACATCACCCGAGTGTGGCCCCTCAAGCGAATCCAAACTTTATTAAAAGGATTTGTTCTGTAAAATTTGGATTCCGTCAAAAGGCCACACTCAAGGATCCAGAAGGCCACGTGTGGCCCCGAGGCTACAGGTTGTTCCCCACCCTCTGCAAGACTTCCAACAGACAACTCAGTGAAGCATTTGTCACCTGCAAGGGTGGAGTGGCTCTTTTGAAATGCCAAGGTTATTGTCATAGATCCGGGGAAGGAACTGAACATTTTGATGTCGGGATGAAGATGGGTGATGCAGTTCGGGCAGGGAGTGTGTTTGCATACCGCCTTCGGGAGCAGGTGGCATGGGGACCTCGCTGTGAACACCGCAAGTGCATGCAAAGCTCTCCCTGTGCAGGAGACGCTGCCTGGGGAATTCGCTCCTGTGAGTAACTGTCCTGCCATCTCTGTTTGCCACAACAGGGACCTGTCTGCAGAGAGCACCCGGAGGAGGCTCTGCTTCCTCTCCAGAGGGCAGTAATTGTGGGTAATCTGCGTAATGAGCACGCATCAGAAAAGAGCTCCCTATTTTCCTAAAAGTAAAAGAGCAGTTTGCAAGTGGATTGCAGAGTAATCATTTAATTTGCTCTGAGTTATCTCCACTAATACTAATATTCTGACTCTGCAGAGATGCTAATCTCAGCAGTGGGAATTGTGTCATGCTGGCAGTGTTTTTTATTTTATTTTATTTTATTCCGGCATATTATGGGGGTACAGATTTTAAGGTTTCAATAAATGCCTTTTCCCCCCAGCCCCCACAAGTCTGAGTTTCCAGCATGACCATCCCCCAGACGGTGCACATCTCACTCATTATGTATGTATATACCCGCCCCCCTCCCCCCTCCCACCTGCCCAATACCCTATTACTGTAGTTCCTATGTGTCCACTTAGGTGCTGCTCAGTTAATACCAGTTTGCTGGTGAATATATGTGGTGCTTGTTTTTCCATTCTTGGGATATTTCACTTAGTAGTATGGGTTCCAGCGCTAACCAGGAAAATATAAGATGTGCTATATCACTGTTGTTTCTTAGAGCTGAATAGTACTCCATGGTATACATACACATTTTATTAATCCATTCTTGGATTGATGGGCACTTGGGCTGTTTCCACAGCCTTGCAATTATGAGTTGTGCTGCTATAAACATTCGAGTGCAGGTGTCTTTTTTGTAGAGTGTCATTGGATCTTTTGGATAGATGCCCAGCAATGGGATTGCTGGATCAAATGGTAGCTTCACTTGTATCGCTTTAAGGTATCTCCATATTGCTCTCCACAGAGGTTGAACTAGTTTGCAGTCCCACCAGCAGTTAGGAGGGTTCCTCTCTCTCGGCATCCATGGCTGGCAGTGTTTTAATGGCACGACACCTCTTCCCGTGAGGCAGAGGGGACTGTCACTCTGTTTTCCCTGCCCAAAGCAGTCACCCAAAGCCACCGCCACAAGACCTACACTTGGGAACAGCGTGCTGGCACCAGAAGCTTCCAGTACGTGGGGAGGAGCCCAGAAGCACAGCTGACCTTAGGGGTTAAGAAGCAGGAGGAGCCTACACGGTCCGGAGACAGTGACAGGGAAGACGTTCTGAAATAACGACAGTGACAAGGGTGGAAAAAGAGCTCACATGTGCTGAGCATTTGCAGTGTTCCATTCACTGCACTAAGAGCCTTACGTCATTTTTTTTTCTCATTCAATTCTCGCCACACATCCATGAGGTGGGGTCTATTATACTCAATTTACTGATCAGTAAGATGAGAGGCAGAGGTTAAGTGCACTGCCCGGTGTCAGCCAATGAGCTAAATTAGAAAGCCTGGCCCAGGACTCAGGGGACCTAACTGTGGAGCTAACTGTTAAGCTGGGGTGCTTAACCCAGTACTGTCGCAGGTGGAGAGCCCAGCTGATGGAGTGCTCATGAAACCAGGCTCGGCAAATCTTTCTGGATTGACTCTAATACTCTTGTCCCTTCATTCCCATTGATTATTTATACTATTATTTGGGGGTTTTTTTGCTTTACTTTGTGGCTTGGAATGAGAAAAAAACAAGATATACTGAAAAAATAGGCAACGGTCACGAGGATGAATATTCCCAAGGGTGACAAACAGATCCTTGTCTCTGTGACCTTGGCTTCATTTTCATCATCTCCTCTGCTTTAGTGACAGCTGACATGGATCAGAGCTGAGCTTACCTACAAATTTCTACAATCCGCACCGGAAGTCTGCTCTGGATCAATTTTTACATTTCTCAACCAGAAATACCTTTCCACGTCTTTAGCCTTTCACCTTTGTTCCAGAACACGTGAGCCATAGTCACAAGTCACCATCATGCTCCTAGTGCATTATCCCGGTCACTTAAAAAATTCAGTCTGCACGTACACCATCCAAATGGTTTGGGTTTTCAGTACAATCGGTGAATCTGTGACTACCTTAATCAGCTCATATCACATTTGACTACTTTGATCAATCGATACATAATGAGTTGTAACAATGACCCAAAAGAACGTTGCACCATGTTTTCAGGATAGAAATCTAGTCCTGGTGCTGTTATATATGTTGATTGCAGAAAGCCCTAGAGGATACTATCTCAAATCCCAATAGAACTAGAAATCTCTACATAGCATAGTATATTCAGATGATTTCCTGTAATTGGACAAATTAAGACAGTCATCCTGGGCTCCAGAATGTTTGAGAGAAATTGCGCGCTGCTGAAATAACTCACGGATAATCACCTCCCTCCAGAGAATGAGGGGACAAAAGGCAGATGGCAGGAGTAAAAGTCCTGGCTCTGCCACTTTAGTTAATAATAAAATAAGATGTCACATGTATTTAGCCTGCTCATTTGCCAACAGCATCCTTGCCAAGTCTAGGTGGGAATATTTCTTCAAGTTTACCAAAAAAATAAGAGTAATATAAACCAAACTAAAAAAATTCAGTCTTCGCACTGCCCTTTTATGAGTTCTTTTTCTCGTAAAGTTTCCCCTGACTCGTTCTCAGTTTAATTAGATGGCAAGTAAATAAAAACGTAGGGAAGGCGAGAGATTTTTTCCCTGACCTTGTAGGTGTCGTATTGATAGATAGATGAAAGATTTCCCCACTCGGCCTTTGATCCACTTGCTGTATTATCCAAGGGCAATTCTAACTATGGAAATGTGGCCATAATAACCGCAGGAACGGTAGCAATGACATTCACTGACCTTGTGCTCTGGGGCAGCTGCCATTACGTATTAATTCACTTGATGCTCGTGGCAACCTTTTATAAGACGCTTTAGTGGGTACTGATATTAATCCCATTTCACACAGGAGGCAACGTTGCGAATCTCAGAAGCGCAGTAATAATGCCGTATATTTTTGTAGAACAAAAGCATCCTGCTTTGCTGGATCAGCTGGGGATGTAGGGAAGTTTCAAAACTTCAAATCTCGAAGCCTTGAACAGCAAGGTTTTCCCCGTAATGAAATAGCCTCGGGGCGGAAGTGAAAACTCCTTACTTGATCTTGGGTATCTCAGGCTGGGTTTAGAAAGCATCCTTGTAGGGCCAGCCTCCTAGAGCTTGCCTTTCTTCTCTGTATCCTCCTCTTCCAATCCTGAGCCCCAGCCTCTCCATTCCGGTTGCTCCTCCATCCCTCTTTGGAGATGTGCAAAAGGTGCAAGGCACACGCAGTGCCATCCTGAGCCCCAGAGGGACAGGGTGGAGCTGAGTGTTTGGGATCTTGCAGAGGCAGCTCGAGTTCTTCCTTCTGTCCAGTTCATGTCTTTGAAAGCTCTGGTCATTGAAGCTATTTCAGGTGGTGATCTTCCCCCCCCTCCCCAAAAGGACCAAGTTGGCTGCTAACAAGAGTCAAACCTAGCGCGGTGCAGTGGAATGTAACAAACAACACGACAGCCAGTTCCACCTGCCCTTGCAGACTTACAAGGTGAAAGATTCTGCTTTTTCCCAGAAAGAGAAAGACATTTTGGATTTTGCTCCCAACTTGATCCAAAACAAAAGCTAGTGTAGACTTTTTTTTTTTTTTTTGGCCCCACCTTGAATTGACTCTCATTATTAAGCTCGTGCTCTTGTGTGCCTACACTCAACTGGGAAGCATGTTAGTTGCTTTATTGATTTATAAGACATTGCAGATTGGGAGCTTCAGCATTACAGATTCTCCAAACAACTGGGAGCTACACCAGGGTCCTCATTTGACAGGAAAGGGTTATTTTCAAGTCAAGACCTCCCCATGTATTCCTTGTTAGAAGGACCTGGTATTAGTGATCGGTATAGGATAAATGAGATAAGACTGATTTAGGGTGGTAAATCTGCCCGACCGGAATGAGTTTCATGCGCAGTTAACAGCGTGCAAATTTCCTAAACGTGATTAACAGCTTCATGCATGTGAGACTCATATCAGCTGCTGACAAAGCCGCCATAAGGGAAAGAAAAAAACATGATTACAAATAAACAGATTTTCTTGAATTCTCCCCCTAGGGTTTAGTCTTTTTGCTATAGATTTTGATTCTTTTTTTTTTTCTCTCATTTTAGAACTTGATATTTAATGCTTTTAAGGGTCCCTATATTGTTGAGTTGAAACAGAATAATTCTTCGGCCGCTTGCTCTGATCACAGGCAGGCAGTATGTTTTCTATTTGGTGTATTTCGTTGACAGCTTATTAAAATGTGCTTTCTTTCTGTATATTAATTTTGGAGGCCTCAAATCCTGAAAATCAATCCTTAATCACGTGTTTACAATAGAATTTTAAGATGCTGAGTGTTTTCCTGTTAGCACCCCCGAAAGTATGTGAAATGTCACAGGGCCCAAAGGGCTTTTTTATATTTTCCCGTCATTTCTTAAACCCTAGCACCAGGTAGGCTGTGGGGCTTTCTTTAATTTCAGCATATTATGGGGGTACAAATGTTAAGGTTACATATATTGCCCTTGCCCCCTGCCTCGAGTCGGAGCTTCAAGCATGTCCATCCCCCAGTTGGTGCACATTGCATTTGATATATATGTATATACCCATCCCCTCCCCCCCACCTGCCTGACATCCGATAAATGTTATTCCTATCTGTCCACTTAAGTGTTGATCAGTTAATACCAATTTGCTGGTGAGTACATGTGGTGCTTATTTTTCCATTCTGGTGATACTTCACTTAGTAGATTGGATTCCAGCTCTGTCCAGGAAAATACAAGAGGTGCTAGATCACCATTGCTTCTTATAGCTGAATAGAACTCCGTGGTATACATATACCACATTTTATTAATCCACTCATGAATTGATGGGCACTTGGGTTGTTTCCACATCTTTGCAATTGTGAGTTGTGCTGCTATAAATACTCGAGTGCAGGTGTCTTTTTTATAGAGTGTCTTTTGTTCTTTTGGGTAGATGCCCAGTAGTGCAATTGCTGGATCAAATGGTAGATATACTTGTATCGCTTTAAGGTATCTCCATGTTGCTTTCCACAGAGGTTGCACTAGTTTGCAGTCCCACCAGCAGTGTAGGAGTGTTCCTATCTCTCTGCATCCACGCCAATATTTATTGTTTTGGGACTTTTTGATAAAGGTGATTCTCACTGGAGATAGGTGATGTCTCATTGCACTTTTGATTTGCATTTCCCTGATGATTAGAGATGTTTAGCATTTTTTCATATGTTTGTTGGCCATTATTCTGTCTTCTTTTGAAAAGTGTCTGTTCATGTCCTTTGCCTGGTTGTGGGGCTTTTTTGAATACAACTACATTTGTTGGAGAGTCCCTATAATTCCAAACGCTAGGTCTCTGGCACTTAAGAAAGAATCGCCTGAGTGGCTGTTATACCTGAATAAGGAATTTGTAAAAGGAGCCAAAGTTCTCAGGCCACCCAATAAAAATGTGTAGAGAGGCCCCTTGTACTGTGAAACCCTCTGAAATACCTTCATTTTATTCCTAAAAGGTGGTGAGCAAATTTCAGACAGGTTCATAGGACTTCATGTCTCAGGGCTTGATACTTTTCACTAAAACCTCTGAATAAATGCATCAAGCCTCAGAAGGAAAGAGGTAAACTGTAGAGTTTTTGGCTAAGAGACTTAAGGTGGTTACATTCCAGTGTTAATGACATTTTTAGCTGCTTGTCAGCTCATATGCAATGAGCAAGTTGTCTCCAGTGTGTTTCCCAGTGTCCTTATTGTACCTGCTAAAATGACATCTGAGAGCAGGGCAGGGAGAGGGACCCCCGGAGGTCAGCTCCTCAGGGTGCAGAGAGGTTAAGGCAAAACCCTGAGAACTAGAAGCCAATACAACTATTACCATAGATGCCAAAGCTCTTTCACAGGTGTGTTTTCATTGGTGTTGAAGCAGCTGTCACCAGGCAACTGATGATCTCAGTGGAAGGTCACTCATGGGATAGAACAGGCGTCCTCAAACTACGGCCTGCGGGCCACATGCAGGTGTTTTTGCCCATTTGTTTTTTTACTTCAAAATAAGATATGTGCAGTGTGCATAGGAATTTGTTCATAGTTTTTTTAAAACTATAGTCCGGCCCTCCAACTGGTCTGAGGGACAGTGAACTGGCCCCCTGTTTAAAAAGTTTGAGGACCCCTGGGATAGAATATCAAAGTGCACCCCACACAGAAGGAGAGGGACTTTTGTGGTCTAAGATGCCACCTTGAACCCAACAGGACCCACTTGGGTCTTTTGAGCTCACAGAACCCTTCAGCTTCTGTGCTTTTAATTAAACTGTCTACATAGCCTCTTACAAATGAAATTCTTTTTCACTTTCTAGCAGAATACAAGCTCTGTGAGAATAGAGCCATGCTATCTTCCTAGTATTTAACGTATTCTCTGGGATCTTGCAGATGACTCACTCTCATCTGACCTTCTTCAAAACAGCAAACTCTGTACAGCACTGTCAAAAAAAAAAAAAGTTATCAGGATCCTTGTGTCTACAGAACCAAGTGTTTTATTATCAGATGGACTAAGCCGCTCCCATTGCAAAACAGGAGACAGAAGGAAGGGTGGGAGAGAAACTCATTTATGGAGACCTAGCATACGACAGCCTCTCCACCAGATCTGGGCTGTGTGTGTCACCAGTCCGCCCCCAGGATTTACGAAGTAGGAGCCTGATCTGCGTTTTGGAGATGAATAAGTCAAACCTCAAGATGTTGAGTTGCTTATCTACAGTCACTGGGCTAAAAATGGCTGCACGTGTACTCACGTATCTGACTGTGAAACTTTCTTCTTTATCAGGTGGCCGTCCCATGCATGTGTGGCTAGAGAGAGGAGGATTTGTAGCACGGGATTATGACTATAAATAAAAGACACCTTCTCATTTTAAGAGCCCAAAGCTTCTGAAGAGCAGAGGGGTCCCATGTTGTTAATCAAATTGCATTGATAGGCTGTGATTCAAAGACAAGGTTTTCCATTCTCCCCAGAGAGTTAGTATGTGTGGAATCTCTGGGTTCCTAGGCATTAGTGGGTAATTGCCCCCAACTTCTCCCACACCCAAACTTTGGGCCTCTGCCCTGAACATTCTTTGGTTCTCGCCTTCTCTGTCCTTTTACCCAGATTCGTTTTCCTATCCCCTGAAAATAGATTGAAGTCAAGAATTTCCCCCTGTGGTTTACGAGAGAGTTATGCTCACAAAAAGCGCTCCTGTTCTTGAAACCTGGCTTACAAATTATCAGATGAATGGATGTATTTGCTTTTTCATGCTAGGGCCCTTCTATTCTGTAGAAAATCTGTGACCTGTTTTTAACCTCCTTTTAAAAATTTTTACCTCCTTAAATTAAGTCTTCCTTTATATCCTATCAGCTAAATGTCTCAGCTGTCATGCTTTCTGCCACATAAACTGCAAAATCATTGTTACTTGAGCTACATTCTTTTTGGATTACATAAACTAAGTTACTTTGGGAATAACAGTCTCTCTGACAAAAGATGCAGTGTGTTTAAAGATAGCAAAACTCTTCCAAAGAGCTGTTGCCCAGCGAGAATGTTGGCGGGACCAGTGTACTCCACTTTGAAATACTAATTGGAGGCGTTTGTTTTAGGAATCTGGACACATTGCACACGATGTCATGTTATGCAGTAGTTCTTTGCATAAAAGAACCATTGCAAAGCATGAGTGAGACAAAAAAAAAAAATCAAGCTTTTGCAAAGCTATTAAACAATAGCCTACTAGTTGTCTTTTCCTTGAAGGAGTTTTACCTGATGTTTTATTACTGACAAGCCTGTACCTGCTATTATTCCAACGTGTTCCCATTTCAGAAGTTAGATAATAACAGAATAATAGAATAATACCTTGCCAAGCAAGACGCTCCATCTGCTTTTGTTTGTTGTTTATTTTTTTTTCCCCAATCCATCACCCACTTTCCCCAAATGCTGCCTCTAGTGCAATAATTTTCTTTTAACACAGACCTGTGATTTTAATCAGCCCATCTGTGTGGCTCCATCTGGGGGAAGGGATTGAGGAATTAATGTTTGTTCAGTTCGCATTTTGAATGGAAGGGCAAGCAGAGTTACTTTCTGAAACTTGGAGGGTAGCAATGGTGAAGGACCACCCAGCAATTTGCATTCTTCAGTGACTTTGTTTTTTTTTTTCAGCTGGGGTTGTGGTAAATCTTAGGCAATGACGTGTGTGCTGTCTGCGGGGAGAGGTAATCCTTACCCCCACTGTAGAGTGGAGGCCACTCAGATCTGTGTTCAATAGTGACTGGTCCCCTCGCTGTAGAAAAACAGAAGCCAACGTCACGATACATCTTATTAAAGTAACAGCACACTAGTGACTGTAGTCAAAACCAGATCCACTAGGTATTGAGCTTGTCACTTGATGTTATAAAGCATTTTGTAGCCACTAAACCAACAGCCCATAAAATGAATGAGATTTGGACAAGCATACCCATAGAACCTGTTGATAGCTCCAGAAATTCTTAGGGATTGAACGAGCAATTAATGGGAGTGGGGCAGATGCCATAAGAGAAAGAACTGACTTGTATCTTTGTAGCGCTTGCAGCATAAGCAATGCCTTAGAATTACTGAATTATGAGAGCTACAGAAAACAGAGCTGCAGATAAAGAGAACTGCAGAGGTGAAACATTACAGCTAAGATTTCAAAGACATGGCTCCCAATCTCCCCTTAACTCTCATTCCCCAAACACATGAAGGAGCCCTGCAGTGCACAATGCACGTTTTTATGCCTCGTTAGATAAAACGTGATGTCACAAAGTGACAGTTGGCAAGGGATCTCTCATTTGGAACAGCTGGTGTTACGCACCTCAAGATTCTCAACTATGGTACAGCGTTAAAACTCCTCTCCCTGAATTTTTAATAATAATAATAAAAAATAACGCAGCTGTGAACATTCATTGAGATACATGCTGATCAGGTTTTATTCCCATGAGCAATCACTTCCAGACTCAGCCTGACATTTAGAACTCTGTTTTTAAATGGAAGACTTTAGAATGAACAAAGGCACCTCTCCTCACTAGAAACAAAGCCAAGCTCGTGGTGAGTTGAACAAACTAAACTAGGGCTACAGGAAACTGTGGTTCAAAAGCACACACGTGTATTTGGAAATTGCAATTTGGACCTGATTACTCTTCTGTGTGTGCGCAATGGTGACCTGAAGGGCTTGGGACTCACCTGCCATCTCCAACCCAGAAACCATACTTCAGTTGTCTCTGGAGGTCATGACTGTCCAATGAATGTCCATTTGAGAAAATTCCAGAAGCTCTCAAAAAGCAGAAATAAAGAACATGTCATCCCAGTGCCAGCCAGTGTATTGAGAAATGACGTAAAACTTGACAGTAACATTACTTAAGGTGCTTTTAAAAATAGGAAACATAAAATTTTATTTTCTTCCAGGAAGATGGAGAAGCTGTAGGTTTCTGAATGTGAACGAGTGTGGATTTTAGTGAATCACCCACTACACTTTTTCTTGTTTGGAAGAGCATCTGCATTGGACTTTTAGTGCCTCTTTTGAGTCCATAGCATGAAAATTTTCCCTAGCATGAGTGAACTGCTACTCAGGAAAAATGATGTTCTACAAAATGGGAAATGAAGGAAGTGGGGAGGAATTGAGCAAAGATGTCAAATAATGGCTGAATCTCTGGTGCCGCGCAAATGACGAGAAGTAGGTGGGCAACTTGGTTCGCCTCTTACCAGCTACAAGGTTGCACTTGCTCTGCGTCTTGGCTTCTTAAAGCATAAAACGGAATTAATAATACATACTACTTAGCATTGTCACGAAAAATAAATGAAAGGACTCTGAAATGCTTAGCACGGTGCCCAGCACCCAGCAGGTGTTTATATTTGTTCTTTCTGCTCCCACAAACCAATCCATCTTCATCCTAGCTCTCTCCTTCCACTTTATTTCCAAATGCCAACATGCTTTAGGCTATATTCTCATCACTGAAGACAAACTGGGGAAGCTATTATTTCTGAATTCCTTTCAGAAATAAATCCAATCCAAAATTTCCACCCTCTGGAGCGAGGGAGGTGTGGTGCATTCTTCCTTCTTAGAGATACCCATAAGAAGAGTGGGGGTGCTGGTCAGGAGGGGCAGAATGGGGGTTACATCCGTCCCCTTGCCTTGTAAGTGATCAGTCAACTCCACCAGCAAAGCCTCCCATGGTAGAAAGCACAACTCCATTTCCAACTTCTCTTGTGCACACATGCACAAAAAGTACAAGTTTCTATATGGAAGAGTAGAAAATCCAGACCATCTGGGAAAAGGGAAAGCAGAACAGAAGTGCTCTATTGTCCGACAATTAAATCTTTCTGAATAGTCAACCCTCAAGGGCCATTTTTCTGTTAGAATTCTATTAGAATTGCTAGCACCCTGAGTGAAGCAGGACTCTACCCAAAAGTGCTAAAGTGCCTTTTTGACTGTGTTTGCTAGTCTTTCTTTTGGAAAATTTGTGAATTATTTTAGTAGATGGTAAAAACACATAGTATGAAATTCATAGGGTAGAAAGGTGTAAGTCCTCTTCCTACCTATGAACTTAGTACTCCATTTTCTAGCCCTAAAGGCAACGATTATTGCCAAGGCTCTAGGGTCCTTCTCCCAAATAATAACTATGCACACACAGTGGTATGAACACATACACCAATATTAGCATAAGATGCTGTTCTGCACCTGAACTTTGTGTTTCACACTTAACAATATACCTTGTGGCTCATTCCACATTAGTGCATACAGAGATACCTTATTTCTTATGAAGGCTGCATAGTATTCCATTGTATGGATGTGTACCATACTTTTCTTGAATATAGCACTTTCTTTGTGGGCATTGAAGCTATTTTTCACAGTCATAATTATTATTTTTTATCATGGAAACTGATTTTTAGACTATATGTAGACCTAACTCATTTCACGGTTGTGTGAGTATATCTGTAAGATAAATTTACGTTAAACTAATAGTTTAAAGAATATGGGCATTTAAAACTTACAACACAAGCATTGCCAAGTTGTTCCTATGCGGGTTTTATGTGTTGTACTATCAGAAATGCAAGCAAGTTCCTATTTCTCTACATCCTCATCAGCATTGCTTCTGAGCTACAGCTTTGACCTTTGCTAGTCTATGGAAATATTTCAGTATATTGTTTCCTTGAATTTCTCTTGCTTGGTATCTTTGTGTTTTTATTGACTTACCTACGAACTGTTCATATCCATTGCTCATGTTTCTATTGGATTGTTGGTATTTATATTGATTTATAGATCTTTTTATATTAAGGGTAACTTAGTCATATGAGTTGCAAATATCTTTATAGTTATTTACCTTTTGATTTTGTGTGTTTTTTGCCACCTAGAAAATGTCTATTTTTATGTGACCAAAATTTTTCATCTTTTACATTTTCCAAGCTTTATGTCACACTAGAAAGACCTTTTCTACTCTGAGACTATTGGTTTTTCTAGTATTTCAATGATTTTTTTTAACTTTCAGAAATTTGGCCCATCTACCATTTATATTTGTGTAAGGAGGGAGATAGAGATGTGATATTTTTCATGATCGTTATCCATTTGTTAGTTAATGAATGTTACATCTTTTCTCACTGGCTTAAAATACAATTTTTATTATATATTAACTCCTTGCATGTATTTGGGTTTATTTCTAAATTTCTACTCTGTTCCGCATATCACCAGTGTTTAATTGTCATAGCTTTATAATATATTTTAGTAAGTATTAGGGCTAACCTATTTCCCAATACTGTTTCCTAGAATTTTCCTAGAATTCTTGATTTTTATTTTACCGTACATACTCTAGACTGAGCTTGTCTTCATATTTTGAGTTAAAAGAAATTTATAAATTCACATAAAATTCTTAAATCCTTATGATGCTCTGTCTTCCTAACCAGGAACATAATAGGTTTTTAATTTTGTGCCAGTTTTCTTTTGAGTTCTTTATTGCCTTAAAATTTTCTTCATATATATTATGTATATGTCTCATTAATTTTACTGCTAGGTATATTCTCAATTTGAGAGTATGAGCGTAAAAAAGGCTTTTTTCTTCTATCATACCTTTATGCTTATTGTCTGTTGTATATATGAAGGCTATTTATTTTGTATATTTATTTTGCACCAGACAACCTATTGAATTATACCATTTTTAGTAGTTTTTCAGCTGATCCTCCTGTGCTTTGAAGGTAAATAACACACCAATTGCAAATATTCCTTATTTTTTAATTAATTTTTAATTGACAAATACTGCGTATACTTATGGTGTATGACATAAATATTTCTTTGTGATTTGGTTATTAGTTCATGTTAATCAGGGTAAGCTGGGTTACATGGCAGTACTAAACATCCCCAAATTCTTAGAGATTTAACACAACTAAAGTTCATTTCTTACAGAAGTCTCAGCCCTCCAGGTTGTGTGACCAATATAGCAACCTCAGGTTTGCTAAGTCTCCCCTAAGGCCATGCACCAGAAGAGGTGGACAGAGGTTGCCCACCTAGCAGCCACATACCACATGTGGCATGCATCACTTCTGCTTAAGTATCATTGATCAGAGCAAGTGACAGAGGTATCAGCAAGTTCAAGGAGCCAGGGACAGGGAACTCTACCACAGCTCTGGATGTAGGAGTGATTCAGATGCCATGCGAGTGCCTTCTCCTTGAGTTCCTTTGACCAAGTTAGTGAATCATTTGACCAGTTGCCCCCTGAAGAATTAGCTCTTTGTTTATTATCCTGCAACTTTAAAAGTCTTACATGTAAATGATTGGAAAAGTCATCTCAAATCTTGCAAAAACATATCCAATGTGCAATTACCTGAGTCAAAAAAAAAAAAAAAAAAAAAAACCTTAACTAAAGCCAGGTTCTCACATATGTTCAAGGTATAGGTCCAAGCCTGCTTTCCTTTCTCTGTGGAAAGTTCTATGACCCAGTTTATCAATGGTTTTTTTTCCAGGAGGCCATTCCACATTCTAATGATATCCCCGTTGTATGGGTAGCCCCTTGAATTTGTCTTTCTCGTTTTGTTCCTTTAAATCTACATTAATTCTGTATCTCTGAGGTGGGGGTGGGGGCTTGCTTTCTGTAAGCACTATGTGTTATATAAAATCTTTGTGATTAAAAGATATGTGTAGAAGGAGAGTAAATGGTTACAAACGTGTCTTTACTTTCTCTGTCAGCTCTCCTCAAAAACCACATCAAAAATAGGCATATTCAAGCTGTTTCTAAATAATTACAAAAATTAAAAATGTTGCCATATGAGAGGAGTGATACTGCATGCTTATGAAAAGATTTTTAGGCATTATTTCAAATTCTACCCAAAAACAAGGTAATCCATTGTTAAAAAGATACTGATTGTGTGAGATCTTCCAATGCCTCCTCCTTAGTGCTTGGCATGGTAACTGTGATGATATGATTTCTGGCAACTCATATTTTCTTAATGGTGCCTATTATATGTTTAGAAAAATCCTTCTTCCCTTGAACTTGTTTGAGTCTATCTAAACATAAACATATATGATGTATATCATGAAGGAAAGATTACTGGGTAGAAATCTTTTCAACATAAGAAATATATCGAACTGAAATGAATGAATTTTTAACACTTCTTCAAAATACCACTTTTAATGACCAATGAGTCAAACTTTTTATTTGAATTATTCCCTTCTGATCAATAACATATACAAAAGAAAATACCTGTTTTAAAGAAATCTCTGCACGATCAAAACAATATACAATTGCTACTTCACTTGACTGACTTTGTAACAGAGCTAATATTTAGTTTTTCAACCTGCAATAAATACCTTCCTCTGTATTCTCTTCTGATTGTGCCATCATTAACACCTGGGAAGCACAAGTTTAACTGTATATGACAGATATTTATTTAAAATACCTTCTGCTGCATATATTAACATTTTTCTTTCTGCTTGTTAAAGTAGCCTTGAGTTCAGCAATAGAATCAGATTCACATTGCTGTTATGTTAATAGCCCCATGCTAGAGCAGAATATATCATTTCAGAGGAAGTCAGTGAGCTACATCACGATAATTGTGTGTTTACTGCATTGGGCTATTGAAATGGAGAAAATACTACGGAAATACATGACAGCTTCAGTCTCCCCAACCATCCCCAAATACAAACATAGTAAGTCACATCCAAGTCAACTATCAATAATCCATCCCATGGGGTGGGTGCCCAACAGTTCGTCTCTAATTTCTGAGAAAATGGAAATCCTCATTGCTTCAGAATCTTTACCTGACATCACAGGGTCAGTAACATAAACAGTTCTACTGTCACTAAGGTCTTCCATGTGAAGATAATCTGTAGGAGACGTTATGAAGGGGAGGATTTCACCAAATTGTGGAAACCAAAAATTATGAGATATTTGCAAGTGAGACAATGAAATTAAGACACACAAAGACAAATGTTATTTTCATATTAAGATACAAGTTTTAAATGGATCTCTTCCTGGGGATTCTA
>VSMD01071784.1:0-11237 GCA_008750895.1 Mirza zaza | reverse complement strand
TTGCGACAGAGTCTTACTCTGTTGCCTGGTAGCCTGGGCTAGAGTGCCATGGCGTCAGCCTAGCTCACAGCAACCTCAAACTCCTGGTCTCAAGTGATCCTCCTGCCTCAGCCTCCTGAGGAGCTGGGACTACAGGCATGTGCCACCATGCCCGGCTAATTTTTTCTATATATTTTTAGTTGGCCAATTAATTTCTTTCTATTTATAGTAGAGATGGGGTCTCGCTCTTGCTCAGGCTGGTCTCGAACTCCTGAGCTCAAAGGATCCGCCCACCTCGGCCTCCCAGAGAGCTAGGATTACAGGCGTGAGCCACCGCGCCCAGCCTTAAAGCCAATTTTAAGAATCTAATTTAAGAAAATAATCTGAAATATGGCGAAAGTTTATGTATAAAGATGTTCATTGTGGTATTAATAAAAAACATTAGAAATGACCTAAATGTCAAATCATAAGGGAAAATTTAAGCTAATTTTGGTAGACTATTAGCATATACTAAAAATAATGTTTATGAAGATTGCCTTCCTCTAACTCCACACTTTTATGGAAAGATTACATTTATTTTTTTATTTTTTGTTTTTCTGAGACAGGGTCTTGCTCTGTCACGCAGGCTAAAGTGCGGTGGCATCATCATAGCTCGCTGCAACCTCCAACTCCTGGGCTCAAGTTATCCTCATGCCTCAGCCTCCTGAGTAGCTGGGACTATCAGCATGTGCCACTATGGCTAATTTTCATATTTTTTGTAAAGACGGGGTCAAGCTGGTCTCAAATGCCTGGCCTCAATCGATCCTCCCAGCTCAGCCTCACAAAGTGCTAGGATTACAGATGTGAACCACTGCACCTGGCCTGCATTTAATTTTTTTTTTTTTTTTTTGAGACAGAGTCTCACTTTGGTGCCCAGGCTAGAGTGAGTGCCGTGGCGTCAGCCTAGCTCACAGCAACCTCAATCTCCTGGGCTCAAGCGATCCTACTGTCTCAGCCTCCCGAGTAGCTGGGACTACAGGCATGCGCCACCATGCTCGGCTAATTTTTTCTATATATATTTTTAGTTGGCCAATTAATTTCTTTCTATTTTTAGTAGAGACGGGGTCTGGCTCAAGCTGGTTTTGAACTCCCGACCTTGAGCAATCCACCCGCCTCGGCCTCCCAGAGTGCTAGGATTACAGGCTTGAGCCACCGCGCCCGGCCTCGTTTAATTATTTTTAAATTATATTGTTAATTTTTTGAAGAGGTGATAATATGTCAGAAAATTAGAAAGGAGTAACAGTGTACAGGTTCAAAAGTTTCCCTCCTTTTCCTCCTGGCCATGCCATACCTCCCCATGGAAGTAGTGAATATTTCCCCTTTTTTGTGTATCTTTTTAGAGCTTTCGTTCACACACGGGCAAATATGTGTCTTTTTAGAACACAAAGCAAACTACATTCTGTTCTGTACTTTTATATTAAGTACTATGTCTTGGAAATTGTTTCATATTAGTACATTAAGGGGCTTCCTTTATGGTGTTATGGCTATTTTGTTATAAACTCATTATAATTTATTTAGCCAGCTCCAAACTGATGGATATTTAGGGTGGTTTTTAATCCTTTGCTATTATAAGCTATGCACCAACCTTATACTCTGAGAAGGTTTCATTGGTGAGGACCAGAGCTCATGCAATCTGTGACTTTTGCAGCGTTGGTGGAGCAAGCAGGTGACTGAGGACGGAGTGTACGCCACAGTGGTGGCAGTGGTATCTCCGTGTGGTGGGATTATTGGTGGTAGTTATTTTCTTCTTTGTATTTTTCTGTATTTTCTAAAATTTCCATGATGGTAATTATGTTTATAATCAGGGAAAGAAATATTTTTTTAAGAAACAGATCTTTTTTCCTTGGAATGTTGGGCAAATTCCCTACTTGGAGAAAGAGTTGGAAGAGTCTTTTTAAATGAACAGTTAATGTCCTTACTTAGATATAGAACAGTGATTTCCATCATCCAATATTAATTTTATGTCACTGAACACTTTCGAGAGGTTTTTCCAACTACAAAGAGTTAGTTAGCTGTCAGTTTGGGGAAGTACATGTGTGCAAGCAGGTAACTTCTTTGATTTATACCTGCTATGACGTCTTCTTCACAATTAAAATCTTTTTCAATGGTTTGCACACTTTTTTTTTAAGAAGTAGAGTGCTCATGTCATATATGCAGAGGCTTTGGGTAACTTCGACTTTATAAAGTCAAGAAATGCTTGTTGAGTGTCTACTAGGTGCTAGGTGATCTTCTGGGTGATACTTGATCAATAAGGCATAGCCCCATCTTCCAGGGATTTGTAAGCTTATAAATGCCTTACATTTTAGGTGGGAGATGAGTAAACAGATAATTCTAATCCAGCAGGGCAAGTACTGGGCTGGGGTAGAGGACAGCCTGGTGATTATGAAGGGGCCCTGACCCAGCCTCCTGGGTGTGGTCAGGAAAGGCCGCCTCTGGGGAGAGTGGCTTGTGTGGGGCACTGCCTTGCTCAGCACAGCTGGAGGGTGCAGTGTGGGGGTGGTGGGTGGGGCAGAGAAGGAACCCTGGGAACAGGGAACCTCAGGAATGGACTTTTCCTGATCAGGAGTTTGGACTTTATCCTGAGGGTGGCTACAGCAGCCATCCAGACACCAGAGTGTTGTCATAGAAGGGTGACATCAGGGATGGAGGGGAGGGCAGGCGCAGCGGGGAGAGGCTATGCGGGCACACCATCTGGGCATACCACCTCGCAGAGGATCAGGGTGCTAGACTGCAGGGCCTGGCAGTGAGCTTCCATCGTAGCCAGCAGTGCGAGTGTGGCCAAGCAGATCAGGGGCTGTGACTGCTGCCTTTCCAGCTGGTCTGTGGTTATGCCCGGGCTTGGGAGCCATCATATTCCCTTGCTCTGGTTCTTCACTGCTCCAGCTGCCTTTGATTAAAATTAAGCCCCTTGTGGGATTCTGGGTGACTTTAAAGTTTGTGTTTAAAATACAAATGTTTTTATTTACCTTTTCAATTTTCTGATAGTGAATATAAAGATCTGTGCAATTCATTCATTCAACATTTATAATTATTAGTATCCCGTAACTCCCAAATGAGCTACCTTGTCTTAAATTTAGAGAGATTGGCCCAGGGCTTCATCAGGAAACATAAATAACATGGGCCTAAGAGTCACAACTCAGTGTCATGGTCACGTTCTGCCCTCTTGAGCACATCCCTAGGGCAGCTCTTACTGTCATTGGCCTCTGAGTGGAGGTTTTTCCAATTCTTGGTGTTCATCAGGAAAATAATTTCAGTATGTGCCAGGTGAGCCGAGCAAGTGACAGCTTATTGAAAACAAAACTACATTCTCAGTAAAGAAAGGGGGCAGGCTCAAAAGAGAACAGCGCTCTGGGAGAAAGTGGTTTTAAAGCTTTTGTGGTTTTACTGATTGAGGGGAGGCATATTCAAGGCTTTTACTAAGAATTTTGGTAGTAATTCCTGGAATTGGGTTCCTTTCCGTTTTATATTTCATATGGTTGTCTTGGAACTGTCATAGTGATTTCGAGGGCAGAGAAATTTTAAAACCACAATGTAAATGATACTGTAAATTAGCCAAAGTTCACATAAGGTGCCAGGGATAGCTGACAAGCCAGGTGAAGCCAGTTCTTGCCTGTGGTTATCAGCTGTTTTGTTTAAGGTCGTTTACTTTTGGGCTCAGCCCTGTGTCCTAGTCTCTTATTCTGAAGTCAGCAACTCTGAAGTGTCCCTGTCTCCCAGACGCACTGACACTGCCTTGGTCTCCGCGGAGTCCCGAGAGGGTCAGAGGCGTGATGAATGTCCTTGTGGTTCTCAGGCTGCTGCTCAGGTAGCAGTAACTACTTCTGTTGTACCTTAAAATACCAATATCCCGCAGCTGCTCGAGTGATCCGCTGGAAGGCATCTGGAATCCCCTGGGTGTGGTGTACCTGCATTGTGAAAATGAAAAATTCTGGGCTTTGCTATTTACTTGATGTGTTAAATTAACTCTTTCCTTCCCTTTCCTGTCCTCAGGACCCGGCCACGCCCTCATCGAACAGTGGAATCCCGTAGGCCTGGTGGGAGTCATCACGGCCTTCAATTTCCCGGTGGCGGTGTATGGCTGGAACAGCGCCGTCGCCATGATCTGCGGCAACGTCTGCCTTTGGTAAGGCCTGCTGGCTTTCCTGTCCAGCGGCTGGACGGCGAGAAAAGGAGCTGTTTCTAGGAACTAGTAAAAAGTATTTTTAAAAAACTGAAATGTTTTCAACTTACTGTACTCTTTCAGTTAACATATTAAGTCATACCTGGTAGTTGTCAAATGCTAGTTTTTAATGATTATGTATTTTAACTACTGGTCATATGCTTATCTTTTTGACCCAGCATTGCCCTGGTGTTCCCAGCTCTCTTCCCACCCCACGTGGGTGGACTGAGGTTCAGTCCTGGCACTACTTACCCAGAGTCAGCGTCAGGCTCCACAGGGGTACGGATTCAGCCCTCCACGAGACTGCCCCTCCTGCAGGTGTGAGCAGCAGTGGGGTTCCCAGGACACCTGCAGTCTGGCCAGCTGTCTATAAATTTGGAGGTTCCTATGAACCCTTGGTTTTCATAGTTCACTAGAATGACCCACAGAACTCAAGAAAGCACTGTATGTATTGATAACAGTTTTGTTGTAAACAATGCACGTAGGGCACGGTCTGGAAGGGCTCTAGATGCCCAACTTCCATGTGCTCTCCCAGTGGTGTTCGGGCTTGTCACCCTCCTGGCATGTATCAGCGTGTTCACCAGCCAGGAAGCACCACCGCGCTTGGATATCCAGAGATTTTCTTGGGGTTTCCTTGTTTAGGCATGAATAATTAAATCATGGTTGGATTCAGTCCCCAGCCCTCTGCCCTCCCTGGAGGTGGTACACTGGCTGAAAGGGTGACCCTCTAATCATGAGTTCCTGTCCTGAAGCTACCTAGAGTCATTGTTAGCATAACAAAGGCACTACTATCACTCAGGAAATTCACCGAAACTGAGGAGAAAGAAAGGATCTATTTATTATACCACACTTCTCAAACAGAAAACTAAGTAAACAAGTAGGAAGAAAAAAACTTGTGATGTCACAACCTTCGTTTCAAAGTTTGACATTTTTTCTAATAAAAATTTTATAGCGAATTACCAAGTGATTCTGAGATACTTGGCCAATGTTCTCATAGATGCTTTAAATTTTTCATCTTTCTAAAATATTTGATAGTAAAAATGTATATTATAGATGGCAAAACAGTCACTTGTTTTTAGCTTTCATGTTCAGTGGAAGAACTTAGTTAAGGAAAATCAGGAAAGTTGCCTTTGGCCTATTTGCATATGTTCCACTGGTTATTTACTGATCTTAAATGCAGTACTCAAGTGAATACTCTCAAAGACTGTCTAGAAAACAAGGCATGGTTGGGAGAATTAATAATTTGGTACCATGTTGCCAAAGGAACCCAGGTTTTCCAGCATTCTGATCCAAAAAGGCTAATTGTGTAGTTTTCCTTGGCTCTGAGCCTTGCAAGGAAAGTTTGATGAATGCAGCACATTGCTGGGTTTCTGCTTCCCTCAGTTTCCATAACTGGCTGAGGTTATATAATAGTTACTGTGATCAGTGCAACAAGCAGTTCAGAATTGCTTCGTGCCATTATTTATATTCATGAAAGTTTGTAGTCTATTAGGTCTCAGAGGCGTTGAGCTGAAGGATGGATTTCTATTTCAGTTACTAGACCCATTTGTTAGTTGTTTAGTTGGACAGAGCTTTTTCTCACAAAGACTTTTGCTTCTGCTTGATAATAAGGTATTTACGGTTTCCATCAAATTAAGTTTCTTCCTTTTTTTTTTTAACCTTAAGGAAAGGAGCTCCAACAACTTCCCTCATCAGTGTAGCCGTCACAAAGTAAGTATGTGTGGCTTTCTTTTTCCTGAGTGTGGACTGATCTTGAAAGGGTGACCGAGAGGCCCCTGACGTTTTAATCCAATGTGAAAGTGTCATGTTTATTTAAGCATGGAATTTGGATAACTTCTTTCACCTTTGGTTATAATAGCATTTATATCATTTTGCAGTTTACAGATCTCTTCCAGAGCAATATAATGTTAGATATTGATATAAATATGGAACTTGAACTCTTATAGACATTTGTTGTTACTTGGAAAATGAAAACATCTCTAGAGGAGAGGAAATATATTTGTAATTAGGTGGGGGAGGGGACTACATTATATAACTATTCAACAAGTGAATAGTTTTGAGAATACATTTCTACCCAATTAATACTTTTATTGCTTTCACTTAATAGACTGCTTGCCTGCCTGCCTGCCTGCCTGCCTGCCTGCCTGCCTGCCTGCCTGCCTTCCTTCCTTCCTTCCTTCCTTCCTTCCTTCCTTCCTTCCTTCCTTCCTTCCTCCCTCCCTCCTTCCCTCCCTCCCTCCCTCCCTCTTTCTTTTCTTTCAGACACAGTCTTGCTTTGTCTCCCGGGCTAGAGTGCAGTGGTGTCATCATAGCTCACAGCAACCTAAAACTCCTGAGCTCAAGCAATCCTCCTGCCTCAGCCTCCCAGAGTGCTAGGATTACAGGTGTTGAGCCACCGCGCCTCACCTTAATAGACTGTTAACAAAACAGAAAGAACTGGTTATTATACTAATCTACTGATTCAGCTCACACTATTTAAAATATATTCTGTATTTTGGTTTAAAAAGTTCTTAGTGTTTTACTCATTTATATTTGAGAACTTGACAGCTCTGATTAAGCCATAAAACCAGCATTGTTAAATTATCATTTTGAAATTTAGAGGATATATAGGATAGGGTGCCTTCCCAGGTAGGCTTGGAATGCACTTTTCGTGCTCCTTCATTGGCTGCATGGTTTGTATTCTCTGATGTAAGAATTGTTGGTAGAGAGCTTGTAGATTCTGTATGAAAGAGGGTTTTACATGTTAGAAGATTATTTAGAACAGTGGCTTAGGAATTAAAAAGTGGGGTGAAAAAGAGAGAGTCTAGTATGTATTAATATTTAGTTGAAATAAATATATGATATTGAGGAAACAATAGCCTCTAAACCAGGGATGTTCAAATGAAATATCAAAACACATCAAAATGATGAGATTCTGGAAGCAGTATTTTAAAATAAACTTTTTTTTTAAACAACAGAATAGTTAATGTGGACATAGCTGACTTGCCGAGTGTTATTAAGTAGCTGGTTAAAATATTATTCATTCGTACTAGTTTTGCTTTAAGCCTTTTTTTGTTTTGTTTTAAATAGTATGAAATGTTCATAGAGCACTTTTAATATATGCTGGTTGATATTTTTCAGAGAATTGGAAATACCTGATTTTGCAGGGAAGATAATAAGTAAAATGCCGGATTTTGCTGGAATTATCCAAGGGTGGTGCAGTGTCCACTGGGAGGTCTTAAATTCAACTAAATGTTCAGGCTCATAAGATGACCACAGGTCACTTATAGTCCTCTATTTATTCAGAAGGATATAGGACAGGAACATGGTTTGCTAGGAGGACAGCATCAGGTCTTTGTCTTCAGTCGATGTTCTTATAGTGGTCACGCAGGTGCAAGATGAGATCCACATTGGATAGGTGTAGGGTTACCCTGGCTTAATAGCCTGATGCCCCACTGAAACCAAAATCTCTCATGACAATTCTATAGGCATAGCTTTCTGGCGCCACGAAGGATATGCAGTTACGAGTGTCACTGCACTCGGGGAAGGCCAAAAAGCATGGCATTTCCATTTATGGTCCACAGATAGTTATCCTAGTTCAGATGCAATTGACCAATCTGGCCATTTTTACTATAAGCTGTGTTGTCTGAGTCACATTATTGATACTGACATTTTTGTCAGGTAACCTGGGGAACAGAGCTACAGTTTCACCTAAGGTTAGATTCCTGAGCCTTAGGGGAAGGGGTTTTGCTAACCTTTACCCACAGGCACAAAGCAAAATCCTTGCCCTTAAAGAGAGTTACACTCTACTTGTGCAGACAGTATATATGCCTTAAGTCCCACAAAAGAATTGTACAATCCAAAACCTGGTCTTGGGCATGGTAGCTGCAGTGCATGATCCTTGATTGGGGGACCCTGGATTGGGGGGAAGAAAGAAAACACTCTAAGGGACATCTTTGGGGACAATTGGGGAATTTACTTAGATGTAACAATGGTATCTTTTCTGTAGAAGTAAGTGTGGGTCTCTTTGAAATGTAAACAAATTGGAAAATAGCCAGCAAGTTGCTATGATTGATAAATAGAACCTTGCTCTATTGGTCCTCTGGAAGCTCAGAGTGCGTGGAAGAATCCTGTTTCAGAGAAACCAGAATTACTTTAGCCATTTGTAGCTTGAAATCATATTTAAGTAGCATTTAACCACTTTAGTACGGCGCTCACCGGCCGCGACACCTCGCCCACAGCGGCACTCACAGTCCGCACCGTGGCCTGTGCTGCGCATTGACGACGCCTCCGTTTTGCTCTTGTGTGATGAGGAAAGCTTGAAGCACTGAAAACTTGTTTTACTTTACAGGCAGCTTTACTTGTCATGTAAGTCAGAATAGGTAACATATACATATATGTTTTCTTTTTTCTTTTTTTTTTTTTTTTTATTTTTATTTTTTTTGAGACCCAGGCTAGAGTGAGTGCCGCGGCGTCAGCCTAGCTCACAGCAACCTCAGACTCCTGGGCTCAAGCAATCCTCCTGCCTCAGCCTCCCGAGTAGCTGGGACTACAGGCATGTGCCACCATGCCCGGCTAATTTTTTTTTATATATATATATTAGTTGGCCAATTAGTTTCTTTCTATATTTATAGTAGAGACAGGGTCTCGCTCAGGCTGGTTTTGAACTCCTGACCTTGAGCAATCCGCCCGCCTCGGCCTCCCAGAGTGCTAGGATTACAGGCGTGAGCCACCACGCCCGGCCCATATATGTTTTCATTACGTTATTTTTAAATGTTCACAATTTTATTTTGATAAATGAAAAATTAGAAAAGTCATGTCACGGCTATTGGCTAAAGTCACTGTGCGCGCTCATCTGTGGCTGTCGGCTACAGTCGATGCTCGTACCGAAGTGGTTAACTCTTATTTTAATTGTAACAGCTTAAGCTGTAGGAGAGACTGCTTTGCTTGTCCACAGTGCCTTAGCCTGAAGGACACTGATATTTTCTGACTACAGTCTTTGGTGTGAAGACAGTAGACACTAGTCATGAGCTGCTTCAGGGTTGCAGGGCAGGTCCTACTCCCTCTGTTGTCTGTCCTTGGCGTCTGCTCTGGGTTTCGCGACCGCTTCTTCCCTGTCTCATCCTTTACCATTTCTCTAACTGAGCCTTGCTTTGCAGAGATGGGTTCAAATTTCTCATTTACTATTGGGAGCTACTTCTATATTTCTTTATCTTTCTAGGTCTTACTCCTTTTTTGTTTCTTTTTTATTTCCTTTTCTGTTTCTTTTTTTTGAGACAGAGTCTTACTCTGTTGCCTGGTAGCCTGGGCTAGAGTGCCATGGCGTCAGCCTAGCTCACAGCAACCTCAAACTCCTGGTCTCAAGTGATCCTCCTGCCTCAGCCTCCTGAGGAGCTGGGACTACAGGCATGTGCCACCATGCCCGGCTAATTTTTTCTATATATTTTTAGTTGGCCAATTAATTTCTTTCTATTTATAGTAGAGATGGGGTCTCGCTCTTGCTCAGGCTGGTTTCGAACTCCTGACCTTGAGCGATCCACCTGCCTCGGCCTCCCATTCTTTTTTCTGTTTCTTCGCTATCACTTTAATGGATTTGTGGTGGAAGACAAAAAAAAAAAAGTCTTCGATCAGTCTGCCACCTGGAACCAGATGTGTCTTCATAGTTTGGTAGGAAATGCTTAAACAATGATTTCTTGAACTACCTGAGCAATGCTCCATGTCTTGTATTTATGTTCTATGTTCTTTTCTCCTTCTTAATATTCCTTTAGAAAAAAAGAGTTCTGCTACTAAGTGTTTGGAAATCTCCTCTATGTGAGGAGAAATCCAGGTCTTAATGTTTGAAGGTAAAGTCTGTATGTAATGAGAGGGTTCTTAATGTTAGAAGATCATTTAGGAACAATGGTTTAGGAATTGGAAAGTGAGTTGGAAAAGAGAGAAGGTATTATGTTTGAGGGATGGGAGAGAAAGTTGGAGAAAGGAGTCAGGTGGTTGGAATTTTGTTTCTCATTTTAAAAAAATGTCCTAAGAGGCCGGGCGCGGTAGCTCAAGCCTGTAATCCTAGCTCTCTGGGAGGCCGAGGTGGGCGGATCGTTTGAGCTCAGGAGTTCGAGACCAGCCTGAGCAAGAGCGAGACCCCATCTCTACTATAAATAGAAAGAAATTAATTGGCCAACTAATATATATAGAAAAAATTAGTCGGGCATGGTGGCACATGCCTGTAGTCCCAGCTACTTGGGAGGCTGAGGCAGCAGGATTGCGTGAGCCCAGGAGATTGAGGTTGCTGTGAGCTAGGCTGACGCCACGGCACTCACTCTAGCCTGGGCAATAAAGTGAGACTCTGTCTCAAAAAAAAAAAAATAAAAAAAAAAAATGTCCTAAGAAATTAAATTATTGCCTATGTCATTACTTTTTCCTTCCTAGGATAATAGCTAAGGTGCTGGAGGCCAACAAGCTGCCTGGTGCAATTTGTTCCTTGACTTGTGGTGGAGCAGATATCGGGTAAGTTAATAGGCTAAGAACATCCTTCTGTTGAATGATTCCAGGTTGACCAATTAGAATCATCTTTACTAGAAGAACAAAGCAGCTAAGGAAATGAGGATGGTTCTCTGGAATCATCATGATTATGGACCTAGTTGGGCTCTTTATTAATGCATAACCTCTGTTGGAGGACGAGTAAGAGTTGTCTTTTTAGTTGCCCAGAGCTGCTGCTCATAAGGTGTTGATATCCTGAAATAACAAACTGCCGTAATGGTGGGCAGTCTGTGGCTTCCCAATACTTGATTTATAAAGGTGTTTACTTAAAAGCAAAGCTATAGAATTATAGTCTGGGGTCTTACTCCCTGGTGAGAAGCTAGCTTATTGCCTGAGTTCTTCAGCTGACCAAAAAAGAGAACCCTGGTGGCCGGGTGTGGTGGCTCAAGCCTGTAATCCTAGCTCTCTGGGAGGCCGAGGTGGGCGGATCCTTTGAGCTCAGGAGTTCGAGACCAGCCTGAGCAAGAGCGAGACCCCATCTCTACTATAAATAGAAAGAAATTAATTGGCCAACTAATATATATAGAATAAATTAGCCGGGCATGGTGGC
>VSMD01071767.1:0-34939 GCA_008750895.1 Mirza zaza | reverse complement strand
TTTTTTTTTTTTTTTTTTTTTTTTTTTTACCTCCTGGGACATAGAGCATATTCAGTTCCTCTTCTACCTCTTCACCCACCCATCTATCCATCTATTTATTGATTCAACAGAAATTGACTATACACCTGGGCTAGGTCATTCTGTGCATTAGAGACAGAGAAATAGGTAGGGAAGAGTCCTTTCCTTGAGCTCACAGTCTAATGAGGGAGACTGACAAGTGTATAGACAGAACTCTGAGATAAGTGCTGAGATAAGGAACAAAGGAGGCTGTGGAAGCACAGTGGTGAGTATCTAACCTTGCGTGGGGGTGAATATAAGGGAAGGTTTCCCAATGGAGGCAATAATTGAGCTGCATATTGAAGAATGTATAGGAATTTGCCAGGCAGGTGAAGAATGGGAAATAAGGGAATAGCATATACTAAGTATGACATACCCAGGGAACTATAAGTAACTTAGATTAGCTAAAGCAAAGTGTGTGGGGGAATAGGGGAGCAATGGGAAATGAGGATTAAGAGATAGTTTGGGGCTCAGTCATGATAAACCACGAGCCACCTATGAAATAGTTCATACTTTTTCCTAAAAGATATGAGGAAATGGAGAAGTGTTTTAAGTAGGAGAATGCTGTGCTCAGACATGTGCATGTTAGAAATGTCCTTCCGAGGCCGGGCATGGTGGCTCATGCCTATAATCCTAGCACTCTGGGAGGCCGAGGCGGGCGGATTGCTCAAGGTCAGAAGTTCGAAACCAACCTGAGCGAGACCCCATCTCTACTAAAAACAGAAAGGAATTAATTGACCAACTAAAAATATATATACCAAAAATTAGCCGGGCATGGTGGCATATGCCTGTAGTCGCAGCTACTCAGGAGGCTGAGGCAGGAGGATTGCTTGAGCCCAGGAGTTTGAGGTTGCTGTGAGTTAGGCTGATGCCATGGCACTCACTCTAGCCTGGGCAACAAAGTGAGACTCTGTCTCAAAAAAAAAAAAAAAAAAAAGAAAATAAAGAAATGTCCTTCCGGCTTCCTGTATGGTAAATATATCAGAAATAATGAGACCATAGACAGAGTAATAAGTCACAAAGCTATAGTGAGCACAGGCAAGAGAGAATGGATATTTAGACCAGATGACAGGAGTGGAGAGGATTTGGTGCCTGCTAAGCAGTGAAGGATGACATCTAGGATGACTCTCAGATTCCATTTAGGCTCAGGTGACTGGTTGGATTATAGTGCCATTCTCTGAGATAAGGATTGTGGGAGGAGATGGTAGGCAGGGGGGGGATTAGGATGTGCCAGTCCATCAGAAATCCAAAGACAACATGCCATATTCTCCCAGTAAACACTCAATACACGAGACATTATGACCCCTGGTCAAGATCTCTGGTTCCTCTTCTTCAGCCTTTCCTCACACCACAGTTTCTGGTCCTCTTATGCATATAATAAATATTCTTCTTAAGCAGTGTGTGCTCTGGGACTAAGTACAATGTAACAGGCCTTATTTGACCACACAGAGATGAGGAATGAGGAGTCACACAGTCGAGCTTCTGTTCAATTGACTGATTTTATAAACTTGGGCATGACCCTTTCTCCAAGTCTCAATTTCCTCACCTATAAAATGAGGGGTGTTGTACTCGATGGTCTCTATGGACCCTTTCTAAGGACACTGTCATGGTCTCCGTCTCTTAGTGTCATCCTTAGTGCCTCTGTCCTTCTCCCCATTCCCAGCAAGTGAAACTCGGCAGCCCTGATTACATAGGCTGTGACCAGGAAAAGGTTCTGGAAGACTTTCTAAAGAGAATTGAGTGCTATGAGGTCAACTACCAACCTTTGGATGATGAACTGGATAGGTAAGAGCCCATCACCCCAAAGTTTAAGTCTGGATCTTTAGCCCATTTTTGATGTCCTGTAGGACCTGGGAAAATGTCCTTCCTTTCTGGGCCTCAGCTTCTCTATCTATAAGATGAAGATCTGTCTTCAAGGGCCCTCCTGGCTCTTATTTCTTGATGTGAAAGGGTTCCATTAGATAACTGAAATGGTGATTTCCTAAGAAATATGGACAGATCGGGACCCTGAGAACAAATACCTCCCTCCTGTGGGTGTTGCTGTTATTATTACAAAAGTATTCTTCATGTATGAATGACACTTCAATTTCCCAACATGTTCACCTTCTTTCTTTCATTGAATTCCCACAGCATCCCTGTAAAGGAGGCTGAGACAGGTCTTATGATCATAAATTTTCAAGAAATTGAGCCTTAGAAAGCTTAAACTACTTTCCCAAGCTCCCACCACAAGTCAGGGGGGTAGACCTAGAATTCTAACCACTTATTCTATCCCCAAGTCATGTCTCTTCTCAGAACACTCATGTGCCTCTTCAATCAAAAACTCTGTTCAGGCTCCTTTGGGCTCTGGTGATGTATGGGGTGTAAATAGAGGCAAGAAGCTATCCTGTGGTAGCTTCCATAGCACCTTAAAACATGGGAAGACCCAAGGAAAAAAAGAAATGTTCTGTCATAACACCAACCAAAGATAGGAGAGGTGTTATGTAGCAGTACAGGGCAGATGTGAGTTTTAGATGTAGGATGTTTCTAGAACCGTACCCTCTTTCGAAACAGGTTGTGATGAGAAGGGACCTGGGTCACTCACACCCTTTAGGACCCAAGCGAGAAATTTAAGGAGGTCTCACATGGCCATTACCACCCTAAGAAGTTTAAAGAACAACCTTCCAGCCTTACCAACCGAAGTACTGAGAGATGAGCATTGTTATTGCCCCACTCCTTAGGTGGGGAAACTGAGACACAGGTCAGGTCAAAGACTTACCTGAGGCCACACAGTGAGTCAGCAACAGAATATATACGCAAACCCATGTCCCCAAACTTCCTTTCTGGATGCCCCTGCCACATCCCTGTATCACAAAAAGTGTTACATGAGGCTTAGACATTCAATGCAAGGGGCATGGCCTTTATGTATGATTGTCTAGATTGTTCATTGTACAGACATCATGGTCAAGAGTACACTTGCTTCTGTCACCAAGACATCCGCTGGAGTGGGGCTATATATGTCTTCAGGAAAGTGCTACTTTTTCAAGTTTCCACAATGGCACCATACAGGCTAAGAGCATATGGTGAAAGGAGCCGGCAGGAAGGGGACAGAAGTAAGAGAACAAGACCGAGAAAGCCCCCAGTCCTGGGCCTAGACTCCTGCAGGTGCTCAGTTGTTGTTTGATGAATCAGTTTGGGCCTGAAGACAATAAATCTAGAAGGTCAGATTTATGTCATCATTTTTTCTATTAGCGGACATTTATAATCCATGCATCAGGTTCCATGCCTGAGCACAGAGCCCAAAGAGGAAAGGGCTGTCCCTGCTTTGACAGAATGTCCATTTGGTTGGGGAAAACAATGAGTACATGGTTGATCACAATTGTAGGGACAATAAACCAAGTGGGCTGTAGGAACACAGAGCATGGAACTCAGCCCAGCTTGGAGGAAGAAGGTCTGGAAGAGCTATATTGCCCAAAAGGCAGAGTAAACTTGTGCTTAGGGCACTAGCAAGGTAGAAGCTACCAAAAAGAAGAAAAATACCTTAAAAGCTTTTTAATATTTGATATTTCAAAAACAGCATCAAGTTAGTTAAAGTGGAAAAAAAATAAACTAGAACCTAGGAGGACCTCCTCGTATTATTATATAGTTTATAGTTTTTATTTTAAATTACACATGGTGTGGGTGGGCATTAGACTGCTGGTCTCAAAGAAAGCTTCCTGGGGTGAGTGAATGTGCTGACTCTTGATGGATGAATGCATAGGAGCTCAACTTGGAAATCAAGCAAGGCACATCTTTTCAAGCAAAGAGAACAGAACTTTGTAATAGCCTAGTTACATCTGAATAAGAGAAGAGGACTACAGAGAATATTCCAAGTGTAACAGCAAAACCATGAAGGCAAGAATGAAACAGAGAAGTTATGGGTATGGGCGTGGGACTGCGAAGTGAGGCCAGCTGGGGCCAGTGTGTGAAGGCACCTAGGATATAAGACTAAGCTGAGGAATTGAGAAGCTCTCCTAGGGCCATGCAGGACCTATTGTTAGGAACAGACAGTAACCAGGCAAGAAGTTTGTATCAGATATGGCCTACCCCTAGGCTCTGAGGGTCCTATGAGACATAATTTGAGAGAGGGGAGTATTCTGGGGTTTAAATCCCAAGTCTCCTTCTTTCTGAGAAAGCGATTTTGGGCAAATCACTTCCTTTCTCTGTGCTTCAGTTTCCTCACCTATAAAACAGAGATAATAATCTCTGCTCTGTAGGATGGTTATGAGACTTTAAAATCCCCACAGAATTTTAAAGGCCAGATGCACAGAAAATGTTCAACAAGTGCAAGTGCCCTGTGAGAGCTATTGGGTGTGGATCACAGACTGGGCGTGAGGAGTGTGAGACAGACATAAAAAATTCTCTAGGAAGATCAAGGGAGAGGTTTTCTGAAAACAAACCCATCAGCAGCCTTACTAACTGCCTTGGGTTAGTGCAGCTCTTTCCACTCAGTTTGTTTTGTTACCATGCAACCAGGGTTGCTGGTGTCACATCATTGGCCCAGCCTCCCACACGTCTTCTCAGGAATCTCTCTCAACTCCCTCTAAGCCAACAACTAAAGAACTAATGCCTGGCATAGCAGAGACCTCAGGAGTCATGCTCCATGCTTCAGATGTGATTAATCAGTGTCCCTACCCCATCTTCCAGCTCCTCCAGAAACAGGTGGTTGAATACTTTGGTTATCATTCCATATGTAGTTATTAGTTCATGACAGAACACAGAATTAAGGAGACAGAAAGGAACTTTGAGCAAGCACCACAAGTTCTCCAATGGTGTTGTGTACCACCTCTGTATCCCCATGCCCAAGTACTTGGCACACCACAAAGGGAGTGACTGTGGAATGAATGTTGGGCATTGGTCATGCGTCTCCAAGTATATGTTCCTGACTGCCAAAAGAGCTGCCAAAAGGCAGACTCTGGATCCCCACCCCAAGAACAGTGCATAGAACAGAGAAAGGTATGTTGGTTGACAGCATGGCAATTAGGGAAAGAACACATCCCAACCCCCTTTCTGAGGGAGAAGAGAGACACACACACTCAAACACATATGCACACACAGTCTGATAGCTTCCTGTAGAGTATAAAGTATAATACATAGCTCAAAAAAAAAAAAAAGAAAGAAAAAGAAAAAAAAACAGGAGGGAAGAGCTTGGCTCAGGATCAGAAAGGGAGGGGGAGTGGAAAAGTCAAAAGCTGCCAGTGAGATGCTGGAGACTGGCCAGAGATGCAGAGGATTACTCTTTCTCTTTGAGCATAATGGGTCTGAACTACAGAGGAGAGAACCCCAGCTGCCTGTAGTGTGATGAATGAAGGTGAAAAGACAGCCTGGCTCAAGCTGAGGCTTAGGAAACGAGACAGGGGAGATGACAGCAGGCAGTGAGCTCCTTGCGGTGGTCAGGAAATAAGTCTATAGGACAGGTACTTAAGACAGGGCAAGGTATGACTTCGCATTAGGTGAAATCTGGGTAGGGGAGTAAGCTTGAAAACAGGGTATGTGGTTGGGACTTTCTCTTGGTATCAACTCCACCACCATCAGTTTTTCCTGAGTTGCCCTTACTCCTGCATGGCTCTGGCCCAGCCACCTGTCCTACATCAAGATCTTCGACGTGGGCACACGCTACTTGGTGAACCGAGTGCAGGACCACATCCAGAGCCGCACGGTCTACTACCTCATGAACATCCACGTAACGCCCCGCTCCATCTACCTATGCCGGCACGGTGAGAGTGAGCTCAACCTCAGAGGCCGCATTGGAGGCGACTCTGGACTCTCAGCTCGGGGCAAGCAGGTGGGGAGGACACAGGTACCCAGAGGGGTTGGCTGAGCTGGCCCAGGTGGGCGGGGGGTGGGCTGGCCACTGCCTGGGTCCGGAGCTGGAGGACCCTGCGATGGGGGAGAAGCAGATTCTGGCCCTTCCAGCCATCAGCCACTCAGTCTTGACGCAGCCATGTGCTCCCGTATGCCCACTGCTTCCGCAGGTCTAATAGCTTTGCCGCGGCACCCAGGGTCTGCCCAAATCCAGCTGCTTCTCTTGGCCCTGCCTGACTGGTCAAGAGCTTGGGCCTTTGCTTGTGCACTTCCCCCACCTAGGCTGCCCTCCTCTGTCGCCTGTGTCAGCGGGTGACCGTGGCTTACACAGACAGCTGCCCTGAGGGGCCCACCCCTAATCCCTCTTCTCCCAGACTCAGGGCTGCTGCTGCCCCGCCCCCACCCTCCAGGCATCACTCGAGCAGCACTTGTCCCCACCAGCGACGTGTCCTTCCTGCCCTCCCGCCCCCTTCCAAGGCCTAGCACCTGCTCCATGGTCTGGTCCAGAAAGCCCTCCCGGTCCTCTCCTCCCCCGCAGGCAGGTCGCCGTGCCCTGGACTCCAGCTCTCCCAGGTGTGTCCCATCTGACTCTCCTGGCGTGAATCTCTTCTCCCCAGCTGGGCACACTGACCTGCACGTGCTGGGTGCTGGCTACACAAAGGGGTGCATGGCCCCAGCATTTGGCCCTGTGCCTGGGCTTGTTAGCACAGGTATTGCTTCTGCTGGGAGAACTGCTTGGGGTGGCACAAGTCGGAAGTGAAGTGCAGGAGGGACATTTATTGACATTACTGCCATTTATTGGGCACCTCTGCCCAGTTGTGGTGCCATGGGCTTGCACACGTGCGGCCTCATTTAATCTTGACAACAGCTCCCTGGGGTGGGCGTTGGTTGCTGTCATTGGTTTAGGGATGGGGAAGCTGAGGCCCAGAGAGGAGCAAAGTGTGGTCCCAGGCGTGGCCCCAGAAGGCCCAGTCCTTGATGCTCCCTTTCTTAGCTCCAGATGGGCAGCCTCCCTTCAAGATAGGCTCTGACCTCTGACCCCTCCACTCCCACCCCTCAGCACGGCGTCAGAGCACCTGTGGCAGGGGTGTCTCGGTTGGAGCTCACGCCCTGCCCGCACAGCTCAGAGCAGGGTCTGACACGTGGCTGTCTCCACAGGGTGCACCTTCCTAGCACACAAGTGTGCACACGGGCACACTCACAGCTGCCCCAACCTTCGTGCTCATGGGCACAGTGCACCAGCCCGGTTTACAAAGTACTTCCCATCGACTGTCACCCCCGTCACCATCGCTCTCACTTGTGCAGCCCCTACTGTGTAAGAGAGTCTGTGTGCCCCCCAACCACTATCTAAGGTGATGCTCACAGAGAGCAGGCCAGGCGAGCCAGTGCTCTCTGCCTCTTACGGGCGGTATGAGGACAGAGAGGGGCAGGGACCCGTCCGAGGGCACGTGGGGACCATGTGAGGGAGTTGGGGACATTTGACCTATGTCTCTTACCTCCCAGTCAAGGACTCCTAACACCAGAGCACGTGGCCTGTTGACTCATATCTCTAATTAAATGTGTGCATAACGTGGCTGTATCTCTGTATACACATGCGTGCCTGTGCCTAGGCATTTGTGCAGATGGATGTTCCTAACACAGCATCGTGACTGATAACACACCTGTACACAGAAGAAGAGCGAGTCACTTGCGCCTCTGGACTCCCACAGCCCTTGTGGTTCCTGTCAGTGCTGCCATTGTTTCCCCCACTGCACTGGCCGTCTCCTGAGATCAAGAACACCCCAGCACCCAGCACAGAGCCATGAAGACTGTAGTCACTAATACAGGTTGGTTGAATTAACAAATAAATGTCTGAATGAGTGGAGTGAGGATCTGACAGGTTGGGATGCTGTGTGGAGCCTCAGACAAGCCCTAACTGGAGAATCAAAGCACAAATTTCTAGCGCTTTGTATCAAGAGCCATGCTCTCCTCATGGAATACCGCTCTCCTTTTGAGAAATAGCCTCTGGCACCTAATGATTAATTGAACAAAGTCAAACTACTGAGTCCTGGTAGAGTTTGCACGCCTAACCATGGGACCCTATAGGACGCAACCTGAGCTTCCCATCGTGGGCTTAGGCCACCTGATCCACCAATCCATAAAGTTGGGCAAGCAATGACACTCCATCACCTAAAGGCAGCGTCTAAAGGAGATCAGATGGGAGCAGGTCCTGAAGTCCCAAGTGAGTTACAGGAGGCTCCCTCTCCCGCATCACACCTACTCCTGAGCATGGCTTGCTCCTGAGCTCACACCTACTATTGCCTGTGGGGAGTTCCCAATAACCAGCTTCCTGAAGAAGAAAAAAAGCCCCAGGGCATGGTTTGCAGATGACACTGCATGATAAGCAGGAGCCAGCTGGAAGCTGAGCAGTGGTGCTCCAGCCCCACCCAGGTGTGACCCTGATGGGAAGTAAGGAAGGGAAATCTTGCCAGGAGTCAAAACTCAATCATGCATTTACTTGATCCCTTTGTCCAGAAAGTCCCTGGTCAGGGGCACTGATCCTTACTGATTAAGCCTGGCCAGATGGTCAGAGACTAGGAAGGAACAAGATTGGAGAACTGGTAACGATAACAATAATGCAATAAAATACCTAGAGAGCATTCCTTATGTGAAAGACACAACTCTAATTGCTTTGCCTGCATATATTTGAGGAGCAAGTGGACAGATCTCTCAGAATGGGCTGTGTGGGAATACTTGTGTCACATGTGACTGCTCACCGAAAGGAACATGATGATCCAGCCTGTGGAAATCTGCCAACCCCATTCTCCAATGCCCCAGTACTTTCAATGAGCAAATGAACAAAATCGCCATAGAAGGGATGGATGTTATGCATCCGTTCAACATGGATTTACCTTCACATTTAACTTTTTTTTAACACGTTTAACTTAAATATTTTAGTCATTATTAACCCTGTATTAAGAAGTGTAAGATTTATACTTTTATTTATAAAACAGAAATATATAGTTATTAAATAGATATGTACAGTATATCTGTGAAAATAAAATTTCATAGGGTGACAACTGGGACAAAAATATCTAAAAAGGCTTTTTAGGGAGTGATAAAAATATAGATAGAGAAACTGCTCTAGGAGCTCTTCCCACTCCTAGCCAAGGGGAAGCTACATGATACAATCTAGAACTATTTGGAATTTAATTAATAGTATACTGAAGAAAGACTGAAAATTGTGGCAGTTCATTCATTACAGTAATGGCCTCCAGGCCAAAACATGAACAAGGGTCTGTCCCTATTTCCCCTGGTTCTCCCTCTCACTGCTCGCAATACTCCCCTAGTTGCCTGAGACCAGTCTTGCTCTCTTCTTCCCTGTGCCACCTGCCTTCAGCCCTGACTCTTGGAGAGTGAGAAGTGAAGAAGAGCCAACCCTTTGTCCTGTTAAATTCTAGGCTTTGTGGGAGGGGAAGAAGAGGGGGGAGCCCAGGAAGCCCAGTGGCCTACAGAAGGAAGGTAAGTGGGAAGGGCAGAGTTCTTTGTGACTGTGATTCACCCTTAACTCTACCAAGCACTTAGAGCTCAATTTTTACTAGAATCAGTCCCCAAGTTCCTCACCACCCCCCATTTTCACATAGACATCACCTGGGCATTTGAGGGTGCCCTGGACACAGTATCCACCCTGAGTCCTTCCTAGGAGGCCAAAACTGCTTGTGACCTTGTCTACCTGTCCTGGGTACTACACAGACCCAGAGAAGACCACGACCTAGTCCACAGTGGAAGAACCTCTGCTTCCAGTGAAGACCACCTCAGTAGATCTCAATTCATGGCCACAGACATGGAGCTGTCACTGTCTTGCTCTGAATGGAGATTTGTTTCTGTTTTAAAAATCCTGTTTCCCCAAGCAATAAATATTCTTCCTTTATTCCTTATAGTCTATAGGAGGGGAGAGGTGGCCATTACAAGGATGTCATTGTCATTAAGACTGTCCCAGTGATTAGGAGCCTAGTAGTGTGGGGATTAGAGATAGTGAAGGTTTCGTGGAGAAAAAGGTCCAGAGAAGTGCCCCCTAAAACATGGAGGTGGATCTCTGGCAGCGTGAGGGCCCTGTTTCTCATTGGGCAACATCACTGAGAGGACACCACCTTTAGCCACATGACAACACTTTGGCTACCCAGCTCATAGTGCTTTCCTTTAGCCCAACTCCTGCCACTGGGTGATTTCACTGTTTACATGGATAACCCTGGCCTCCTGGGCCATTGACCCCTCATCTGTAGGAACCGTCATCTTCTCTTCCCTTCAACCACCCACTCTTTGGAATTCTCTCTGCTCTGTCTTCTTAAATACAATTATCCCATAGTCTGACTACTCCCCCAGTTCACTATTCCAGTTCTCTCAACACCCCTTCCCAGATACCTGGAACACTGCCAGACATACAGCAAACACTCCTATTCACTTAATGTTCTGCCTCCATTCATGGACTTCACTGAGACTCCTATCCATGGATCCCTAATCTGTCATACACTCTTGTCATCCTTCCTCCTCAAGCCTGCTTGGGCCCCATGGTCACCTCTTCCACCACTCTGCGTACCTACTATATATCAGGCACCATGCACACAGTAGTGAAGATACAGACTCATCCACTCACTGCTCTGGGTCCTGTGTTTATTTCAGACCCAAACAGTAGAACACGAACCTTGGAATAAACCACTACTTGTCTTCTTGGTTCCCTACACCAAAATTACTGAGCACCTTGCCATGTTCCCCCCAAAATCATGAGCTCCATGCTCTGTTGGGGCCTCCCACTGCTCTACATGCTTCCATACTCCCCATCTGAGTCCTGTCTAGGCAGTCCCTTCTCCCAGGCCTTCTGGCAACCCATCCCCTCTCACCTCCTCACAGACTGGGCTATAGGAATCAACATTCAACTTCGCCCTCTCCATTGGTTCCTGCCTTGCTCAAGTCTTTCTTTCCTTCCCCAAGAAAATGTTCCCTGTTCTCATAGTCCCCTTTAGCTACCTCTCTTTCTCTCCTTCCAGTCTCATCCAAATTTCTCAAAAGGAGATTCTATACTTAATGTCCACTCTCTTCTACCTATGCTTTCTGCTTCAGACTTACCCACCTCATGCTTCTTCACAGTGTTTTCCTCTGTGCCTACAATGCCCATGACTCCATCCACTGAAATCCTACCTGCTGTGCAGGCTAGATGTGGGGCCCAACATATCCCAGAAAGGTGTGCTAATCTCGCCCCTGGGAATCCAACAATATTGCCTCAAACTAATCATAGATTGAGGTGGAAACGTTCCTAATTTATCCATTTTTGAATATGATACCAAAATGTGACAGCCCACCACAAAAAGCAATAAACTCAGAAAATGGCAAATAGATTTAATGCAGAGTGTCAACTTCAATTGATTGATAGTGGCTGCCTAGAGTGCTCCATTGGGTAGGTTTCTGAGGATGCACCCTGGCTTGAAGAGAAAGGCTGCGGGGATTAACACAAGTGTGTATCTGAAAATACAAGTCAAAGAAAATAAAAGAATCGATTGATACCCAGCAAATAGCAAAGAGTAAAATGTCAGAAGCAATGTCTTCGCACACTTCCTGCATCATTCTCCAGCCTAGGCCTTTCTAGACCACCCAGCTACCCGTCCCAGCCCCATGAGCCCCTACTGTCCCCACTGAAACCAAGGTAGATACCTGAAATTTCACTTGTAGGAGAAACCACAGGCACCTGAGCTGGCACCAGTGCTGGCACCAGCTCCATTGAGGCCAGCAAAGAGCCCAAATGTGAGAGTGGCAGTCAGGCTGGCACTGGCACTGAAGCCACTGCTGGCACTGGCACTGGTACTAGTACTGGTGCTGGCACCAGCACTGGCACCACCACTCTCTTGGGCTTTGGCTTTAGCTTCAGCTCCTGCCTGGATCCGGGCTTTGGCCCAGGGTCCGATATCAGCTTCGTCCCAGTTGCAGGGCCCGGCAGCATTCTCTGAGCCGAGCCCAATGCCCATTTGAGCTCTGATCTCGGCCCTTGCCTTGGCTTCAGCTGCAGCTTCAGCTGCAGCCTTCAAATCTGCTTCCATTGCCTCTCGGTATTGAGCTGCCCATTCCTTGGGATCCTTCTTTTGTACCTGAAACAGATAACCATCAGAAGGATCATAACCAGAGAATTAAGCACCTACTGTTTGCTAGGCACCATGCTACATGCTGTAGATAACAGTAATAATACAGTAACTACTACTAGTAATTATGCACCTAATTTTCCATCCCTGCTCTGACACTTACTAGCTCCATGACCTTGGACATTTCACCTACCAACCTCTCTGGGCCTCAGTTTTCTCATCTTTAATAGGGCAATGACATATTAATTGTAAGGATTAAATTATTCAGATAAAGTGCCTGGCACAGTGTTTGGCAATTAACAGAGGCTTCAGATTGTTCGGATATGAACTGCAGGCTGCTCTGCACACAGCCTGCCCCAGCCAGGGCCACCCAATGCCCTTGATATGCCAAGATCAGGCAGCTCTCCAATTACCTTGCAGGCAAACTTGAGGACTTTCATCTTGCTGGTCTCATAGTATGAGCGCAGGCCCCAGAAGAACTCATACTCAGGGGGATTGCTATTGGGGACTCTGGCATAGTCCAGGTACCTTGAAAAGAGAAGTTCAATGCCTTTATTTCTAATACCACCCATGTATGGACTGGACAGGCTCTAGATGGCAAACTCCCCCACTAAAAACTACAGTTTTTCTTCCAATATTGAGCCCTATTGGTCCTGCTCAGAAGCCATGTAGAAGAGCAGGGGGATATGTGTAGGGCATTTGTTCATAGGGAGACTACAAGTTTTGTGCCCCTCATCACAATGACCCCAGATTACTGTTGAATGTGTTGTAAACAGAGGAGCCATTCTTCAGGCCCCCTGCTCTGAGCACACCCACCATACCTAAAAGGGTATGAGCTGCAGCCTGGCCACGCCCTAGAAAGGTCCACTATAGAAAATGATTAGAAAACCTATAAAGGAAGAAACAGTCACCCAAGAGCAGCATGATCCATGCATACTCCTGAATTCCTGGGCCTTTGTGTGCATGTGTGTGTGTTTCTGTGTGCACATGCACGTGCCTGTGTGAGTGCTCCTGTGTCTTCCAAGAACCAAGGATAGGGTGGGTCCTGGTCAAAATGTCAAAAGGGCTGGGCTTCAGGCCCAAATGGGCCCTTTACCAGCTGTAGGCCATACTCAGATTTTCCCTCTTGGAGCCGTAGGTCCCTCAACTGTAAAACAAGGATAGAATGACAGCACCTATTCTGCAGGGTAGTTATGAAAATGAAATGAGATGTGCAAGTCAAGTTCTTAGCACAGTATCTGGCTGCTTGAGGCTATCATTCTATGGCATTGCTTTATGGAAATTAATGTTTATGAAGCCCTGGCTAACAGAGTAAAAAGAACCATGGCTTTGGATCCAAATTTTAAACACAACTCTTCCATTTGCTACCTGTGTAAGCCTAAGCAAATGAGTTCACTTCTCTGAGCCTCAGTTTTTACACATGTGCACAATGCTGGTGATGACAATCCCTCCTTGTAGGGTTATTCTGAAGACAAATGTGAGAGTACATGTAATAGAGCAGGAAAGATGTGCTGCTCTTGTTCCCCATCACTGCCCCAGGAATAACTTACCACCTACACACACGCACATGCACAAACACAAAGACGCACATGCATACACACATGCACTAACCATGACTTTATCACTCAGTTCTGAAAACAGGCCAAATGCATGGAACACACCAACAACAGACAAAGATACTAACTTCTGTTTCACAAACTCATCAGTAACGAGCTTCTTCACGTCCCCAAAGAGTGAGTGATGTATCCTGAGAGCACAGAAAGAAAAACAAACAAATCAATACAATCAGGGCTGAGGCATTTCCCAGGTGGAAGAGAGGTTTTCAGCACAAGAGGGAAGCTCGATAGAAGCCCAAGAGAGAGTGAAAGAGGGAGCAGAGTGTTCAGGACCATTTTCCCATCCACCCAGGTCAGAACCCTGGGCCCTCTCCACCAGACCACCAGGCTGATGCAATCCTGGGACTGTCCTCTCTTGCCAGAGGACAACATGGACAGCAAGTGCTGAGAGAGCCCAATCATACCCAGGGCGCAGCCCCAACTTGCGTAGCACTTCCCAGATGACAGCTGCAAGGGGAGGCAAGAGGAGAGAGGGACAAAAAATGAACACTCGGAATCCAGACCATGGCCACCCATTCAGCTGCACGCCAAGCCACTCACCCTCACTGGATCTATTTCCATTCATGAAGATGATGCTAAGAAGCACCATGAGTAGACCCAGCTTGGGTGACTCCTTAGTCCTAAGGGAATAATAAGACAGAGAGGATTATGCCCAGCAGCCATCTACAAAAGACACACCAGCCAGCTCACTAGGCTAGCCTCTCCCAGATTCCTCAGATATGGGAGAATTCTGCCGAGTCTATGCTTCAAGGTCCATGTGACCCTGGGCAAGGCACGTAGACTCATGAGCCTCAGTCTCCTATTCAGCAAAATGAGAAAATCACATCTTCCCCTTCCCAGGCTGCCAAGAAGATGGAAGGATGCCTGCCAACCTGGTACAACCCAGGCACCCAGTCAACGTGAGTCCCTTCTTTCTCTCCCAGACCCCTCAGCCCCAAAAGAATTCTAGGCTGGGCCCTACTGATATTCCTGCCCTTAATGTATCCTGGTCCACCAACACCATGGAGCTCTCCTTGAGAACCACTCAACCAAGGCCCGGCCAGGGACTCAGTAGGAAGAGACAAGCAACAATAGGCCTGCTTTCCTGGGAAGCTTCTGGAGAGACAGGAAACCTGACAGCAGGAATGCCCCACCCCAGTCCCTTACAGCCTTCAATCAATCATAACAGGCACCACTACTGAGTGCAGAGCTCCAACTATGGCTGGGGGCTGGGACAGGGTCCTGTCTTTCCTGACCCTCTAAGAGGATATAGGGAGAGAGGACAGGGAAGGGCTAGAACCATGAACAAAAGCAGAAGCCCCCCTCCCACTCCAGCCCTTTCCCAGCTTACGTTCCCAGTATGCCTGCATCAGTGGGCTCTAAGGTGCTGAGAAGAATATACAAGTGGTCATTCTTATCAATTTCCTTCAATTGAATCCCAAATACCTGCGGATGGGGAGAAGAGCTTGTGAGATCAAAATTCAGCTTCCCAGGCATGCTGCAGCTTCCCGTGTACCTAGGGGTTTTGTGCATGTGAGAAATCAGTGCGATAATGCACATAAAGCACGTAACTAAGTACTGGCACCCAGTAAACACAGCAAATGTACTACTGTCATCAACATCATCTCTAGATTAGTGGGAATCTAGAGAGACAGATAATAGGGAATGGAAGGGACAGGTGAGCACCTGAAATACATGACAGGACGTGTCCAGCTGCAGACAGAAGCCAGGACATGGTTGGGTGCCTTGGGTCCTGGCTATGCTTTCATTACGGACTTGCTGCATAACCCATGGCTAGTCTGTGCATCTCCCTAGGCCACTATCTGCCCATCAGCACAGTGATGGGCTAGATTAGCAGATCTTTGTGGTTCCTCCTTGAAAGGACATGTACACCTTTGTTGGATTCAAGTCTTCCCCATTGCACCCATCCCCCAGGGCTGCCCCTTCACCTTCTCCAAGGAATAGCCTGCTCGTTCAATGATCTCAGGGTATACATCAGTGTATTCTTTGATGATGTCCTTCAGCATGTCTGCAAGGGGAGAATGTTGCAAGCACCTGGGCTGAAGAGACACCAGGTAGCCCCCACACCCAAACTATAGACCCTTTGCCTAACATGTCATGGGTGCCATAACCAGGCTCTGAGCTTATCAACAGAGATGCTAGCAGAATTTTGGGAGGACAGAGATAGGAGCCTAAGAGCAAGCGATGCCCCCAGCACATTCGCAAGAAGGCAATGGAGGGCAGAGTTCAGGACAGAGAGAGGGTTAGTAGGGACTCTACCTGAGCGCTTGATGGGAATCTTTGTCTGGTCTTTGGCCAATAGGTACTTCACCAAATCATTTGCCTGAGAGAATAGGAAAAGATGAAAAGATTAAAATCGGTTTGTGGAAAACTTGAGAGGATAGCAGAGAAGAGAGCAGGCAAGGCAGTAGAAAAGGCAAAATGAGGACAGAGTTCTTACCCTCCCTTGCAAAAGGGCCACATCCCGAGGTGGTGGTGCTTCAGGCTCTTGGGATGACTGGAGCTTGGCAGCTCTACGGTGAGCCTTGCCCCTACGGGCTTTAGGCGACCTCAGGGAGAGTAAGGCTCTCCGTGCCCAGGCAGCCAACCGAGTCCTTGATGCCCTGCGGGCCCAAAGGGCTATGGGACCCCTTGAAGCCCTGCGGGCCATTGAGGCCATTAAGGCCTTTGAGATCCTTCGGCCACCTGTAGTTCCAGAATCTTGACTCTGATCACTGCTGCCATCCTCTTCCCCATCCAGATGCTTCACCTGTATCAATAGAGAGCAAGCTCAACATCACTAGATGATGCAAGTGGTCCTTTTTCCTCACCCTATCTCTTCCACGAAGTACCCCCTAATCCCATCCCTGCAGTAACAGCCTAATTCACTAGACATTGACTATGCTGGGTTGTTTCCCACTGACTTCTAGATAGGATTTTCGTTACCCAGCAGGCCAGGAGCAACCCAAGGGTGGGGCCTGAGGCTTCTCCTCTTTCTCTGTCCACCACTGGCTCTGCATGAGACACCCTGGACAAGCCATTTCACCTCTCTAGGACTCAACTTCCTTCTCTATAAAATTGGGTCTATAAGAATTACTTTCAAGATTTAACCAGAAAATCTGCCCAAGGCCTATCACATAGTAGCTACTATGTAAATATTAACCACATTACATTCAGATTATAGCTATGTGCATTCCTGTCTCGTCTCCCTACCAGTCTGTGAGCTCTCTGAACACAGGAATTACATATTTCTCTCAGTGCTCCCCACATCCTTGAGGAGCACACAGATCTTTCTAAATGTTTGTAAAACAAATGAACCAAATGAAAGGAGAGTAGTAGAAAAGCAAGGGTGGTGACTACAGAGGTCTTACCTTTTGGGCTTTCTTGGCCTTGACCTTGGGCCGAGTATCCTGATTCTCCTGAGCCTGGGCAGCTGCACCCTCAGGTTCAGGTTCATCTGCTGGAGCCTTAGAGGCAGCAGCCTCAATCTCCGTGGCCTTTGTATTGACCTTCGTATCAGCCACACAGCTGACCTTTTTGGTCTCAGTGGCAGGCGTTGTCACAGCCTGCAGGTCAGCATTCGGCTTATTGGTGTCAGTGATTGGACTCTTCTTTTCTGCTGTAGGAACCTGGGTATCAATCAGCTGAGTGGTAGCTGAGGCCTGGGTGGCAGCTGCCTCTTGAGCCTCCGGAGTCTTTGAGACTTCTGTGGCCTTTGAGACCCCTGCAGCTTTTGAGATCTTCACATCCTCTGAGACTTCTGGTGCTTTTGAGGTCTTCAGTGTTTCTGAGACCTCCAAATTCTGGCTCACTGTCAATAGGGTCTGCAACGTGGACCCACTGTCCCTTTCTGAAGCTTCAGCCTGCAATAGGAAGCAGAGAAGCTCACAAACCTTCTCCCCACCCTCAAGTAGGCAAATGGCTCCAAAATTCCAAGGCCACGCTTCTCTGACCTGTATTGACTTCTACCTGCAGTGTTCTGACCACCTTAGCCCAACAAAGCCTCCCCTTCCTCTTAGCAAAAACTGCTGGCAGAAGACGGACCCGCCCACCCTCTCTCCCTTCCTTCACTGGGGGGCACCCAGGCAGGAAAGTGGGTGGAGAAGGACAAGGATGCGAGAAGTGCCAAGGGATCTGGGACAGCAACAGAGGCTTCAGAGGAAAAGCAGCTGGGAAGAAGACAGAAGGAGGCCTTACCTGGAAGCGAGTTACACCCGCACCACTCTCACTTGTGTCAGACATGTCTCAAGTTGGCCTGGCAAGAGCTGTGCCTGAAGAGGAGAAGGCCTGGGTCAAGCGGAGAGCCCACTGAACTTCTTCTTCGCTGTTCTGCCTAGAGGCCGATCGTCACTTTCCCTAGGGCCCCAATCCCAAACCCCTCCCCCACCCCCAAGGACTCTGTTCTCAGATACAGAAATCCAAAGCGTCTAAGTCTCAATTCTCTGCAGCCGCACCCTCCTCTTCTCCAGGAAGATGTGCCAGCGCGGCAGCTCTGAGGACCCCGCCCCTTTTCCCAGTGCAACCCACCTCCAGCCGGAGGTCAATAGAGCGCATGCGCGCTCGCTGCAGGGGAGGGGGGGCATCTCAGCCCCGCCCGCTTTCCCAGCACAAGCCCTTTCTTTGATGTCCACCCTGCACATGCGCATTCAGTAGCTAGCTCGTCTCCATGCTGGCCCTTCTCAACACGCCCCATTCTAGCGATACATATTGCACTTGCGCAATGATCATGGTCTCAGTCCAACACCCTGCCACAACACACGCCCCTCTCCAGGTCCGCAGTGCTATTTGGTCCCGCCCCCTTCCCAACAGCCTCCTTCCCAAATTGTCGCAGTGTCTGGTGGTCCCGGCCCCTCCCCTACTCGCACCCACCCCACCAAGTCCACAGTGTCTCCCGGTCCCGCCCTTTCTCCTAACACACCCCCCTCCAAACAAGGGTAAAGCGCATCTTGGTTCCGCCCCTTCCCTATCAACACCCCCTCCTCAAATCAATATTGAGCTAGTGATTCCATCTTGGGCCCAGCCAAACCGGGTCCAGTCCCCTCCCTTCTCAGCCAGATGGATCCGGTACGATCCGGTCCTTATGGCAGGTTTCCTCCAGATCGGAGAGGGTGGGGCCGACCCCTAGCGGGCTTCTCATCCAAAACTGGGCCCCGCTCTCACCTCGTCCTGCCACAATTTTCAAATTTCAAATGCGTCCACTCTCTCCAAGCCCCTCCGAAACTCAGAAACTGCCCTCCTCTCTCTAGGCCGGAAGTGGTCCCGCCCCTTTCCGCCTCCCTAGGGGGCCTCTGTCCCAGCCAGTCTGTCCCAGCCTGTCTGCCCCTCCCCCGCTCCGGGCTCCTCATTCCTTATACCCCTCCTCCGTATTCCCTCTGCCTCGCTCCCTACTCCCTCCTCCTTCGCATTTCCTATTTGCCCACAGAATTCCCTATTCCCATTCTTTATATCCCCCTCCATGTTACCTATGCACGCCCTGCCCTCTTGTATTCCATAACCCCTCTCTGTATTCCCTAGTCTGTCCTCTGGATCTCCACTCCCCCTCAGTATTCCCTTCCCCCTTCGTATTCCCCGTCCCCCACCTAACATGCCTGGTTCCCCGTTTTTTCTCCCCTCCTCCTCCGCTAGTTTCTGCTCCCCAGTCCGTACAGCCTACCACTTTCTCAGTCGTCCTCATTGCTACGCCCCACTCCAGGTCACTTCGGCTCCAGCTGCAGTGGTGCGGTAAGAATTGCCCACCTGCCTGGCTGTGGGTTCGAGGGGGCTGGAACTACTGTCTGGCCTCCAGGAATCCCCAATCTCAACACCCTCACCTTGTCCTCGAGCAAGTCCGGGATATGTCTGCTCTCTCTCAGTCCCTCTCGAAGTCTCAGCCTCCTGGACTGGAGCTGCAGACAGCCTATCCCAGCCCAGCCCCTTTCCGCAGCCCCCTGCCACCCCCCCTCGCCTTCCTCGGGGGGTGGGGCAATGGGGCCCCGCTCGGGGCTGTCTGACGCCAAAGCCCATGTTTATGCCACTGTACCAGGCTTGGTCTGAAGCCTTTCCAACCCAACCCAAACGACCCCCTGAAAGCGATTCATTCATTGAATGTATTTATTTTTATATCTTCATTTTTTCTTATTACAAAGGTAATGCGTTGTTGCTGTGAAAATTCAAATAATGCAGAAATATGTAATATACCAATGAAAGGCCCTCTTATCCCACAGAACTAACCGCTATTAACATTCTGATTTTTTTTGAGTTATCTTTTAAACATCTTTCTGTTAGTGCACAGTTTTCTTAATAGCTGCATGATCTTTTCTTGTATAGATATGCCATGATTTATTTAACCAGTCCAGTATAGGGTAGATGTTTAGATTGTTTCCTTTTTTTTTTTTTTTTTTTTTTTTACTCTTACAAGCAATGCTGCAAAGAAAATCCTGGTATCTGTATTGGGCATTTTTTATTTATAGTATTTTTTCTTAACTCAGATGCTACAAAAAAGTCTTCCATTTGATACAAAATTTGTCAGCTTACTCCCAAAAAGTACATGGAATAACATTCCCCCAGCAATGTGTCTCACATATTTATGTGTCACATATTACAAATATTTTTCATGTTAGGACACTTTTGCCATGCAAAAGGGTTTAATTATTATGTACTCAAATATATCAGTTTTTTCTTTACTACTACTAAATTCTGCTTCTTGTTTAGAATTGTTTTCCACACTGCTACATTATAACAATCTCCATTTTTTCCCAAGCACTTTTATGGCTTTATTATTTACATTTAAATGATCATTCCAAAATTTGTTTTCTATGAGAATTCAGCTTGATTATTCTGCAAAATTATAGTCTCTTACTCCCACACCATGTGCAAACTAATCCATCTTTTCCCTCACTGGTGTGAAATGGCATGTTGATCACATAATAAACTCACATAAGGAATTGTGTTTATTCAAGAGAATGAAATAAAACGTAAAAATAATGGAAAGTAGACAAAATCGTCATCAATTACAGAGTATATGAATGCAGACCTGTAAAATCCAAGAGTATCAGCTAAAAAGTTAATAGAAACTGTAATAAAATCAGCACAGTGATCAGTTGCAGAAATAAAATGCAATACTTTTCCTACATCCAAATGTAATTCACATGGTCACAAGGCTTCTGCTTTATGAGGTCACTTTTTCCATTACTATGCAAATAAAGTATCATGAACCCCATGTTCTATGGATAATTCAACACACACACACACACACACACATTTCCCACATATTCAAGGTGGGCTTCTGTTCTCCTGTCTCCTTTCTTTCTCTGAATTATTGCTTCCTCCATGTTTGTGATATATGCTCACCACCTTCTTGACGCCTAGGTTTTTTCTCCTATCCACACTAGACATAGCCCCTCTTTTTCTTCAAATTCTGGTGCTCCAAATCCCATCACCTCCAAATGATAGACTTTGGTCTTAATCCTGAAAGCATTGAGGGGTTATCAAAGGATTCCAGGCATGGATACGACATAGATTTGTATTTTAGAAAGAACATCCTAACTTCTATATGGAGTACAGATTAGATGCCGTCTTGGAAACAGCAAGAGTAGTTATGACTTTTGTAGTCATCCTTGGAAGCAATGATTGTGCTTGGGCCTAGAGTTTTAGCAAGTAGGGAGAAGTGATTGAATTCAGCATATAGTAAAGGAATAAAAAGCAGTAGTACTTGATGAGTAATTGGATTGTGGAGAGAGGGGTGAGGAAGGAAGTGTCAAAGGGAACTCTTGGGGATCTGATTTGAGAGATTGTGCAGATCTCCCTTTCACTGAGATATGGAATACTGAAGGAGGAGTGGGATTGAGGAGAAATGAACATTGATTTTGAGACACCTGTGGGACATCCAGGTGAAAATGTGCCATAGGCAGTTAAATATACATGTCTGAAGCTCAGGAAAGAAGTCTGGGCTGAGGTTACAGATTTAGGAGTCATCAGTATATAAATGGTCCTTTAATTCATGAGAAAGGGCAAGAGCACCCAGGAAGAATGTGTGCAGCTAGATAGAAGAGATGTGGGCTAAGGGAAGAGCCCTGGAAACCAGCAGCATATATGGTATAGGTAGAGAAAAAAAGAGCGCATGAAGGAGGATGATGAGTGACCAAAGAGATAGGGAGAAACGTTAGAGAAAGGAGTGTCACAAAACTAAGGAGAGCTAATGTTTTGAAAGGAGAGAGGGGTCAACAGTGTTGAATGCTGCCAAGAGGTCAAGAAAAGTAAGACCTTGACAAGATGTCTAGGTATTCTGATGACTGGGTGGTGGTCTCTGGTGACCTTAGAAGGAATAGTTTTAGTGCAGACATTTGTGGCATAGCTTGCTAATTGCTTACCCTGATAGCCATTCTCCTCTTCTTCCTTAGTAATAGGACATCTGATTTTTAGCTAGATATGTAGCCTCCTAGAATAAAGGCCATGAGGACTAGGGTCACACTGTAAGGATAGTGGAGCAGTAAACTAAAAAGAACCTGGATTCCTAACAATTTCATGGAGCCACCATGTACCACCTACCTCTAGATTTCTTTTAGGTGAGACCAAGAAATTTATGTCTTATTTAAGCCATTGTTATTTCAGACTCTATCCTATGCAGCAGTTTCCTCCTTGCAGTGAATTGAGATGTGAATGGCAGGTGGAGTATTCATAACAATGAGTATCAACTGCTTTCTCAAGAAATGCCTGAGCCCAATTTTAAAGCTCACCAAAATCTAGCCATGATTAGTTTTCCAGCCCTTTTCCTGCTGTTTTTCTGAGCACTAGATCTAGTTGCCTATATTCCACCTAAACAGAACACTGTACTATTACCAGATGTGCCCTGCCTTCTCCTGCCTAGGAGCCTTTGTTCATGCAATTTCGGACCCATAGAGCACCCTCTGTTAAATCTACCCCTCTCATATGTCTACATTCTGTTACAACTTCCAACATTTTAAGTTTCACAACGTTTGAGGTGCCAGTTGTTGTCATTGGGATCCTGGGGTAACTTAAAGGAATATAGAGTCAGAAACTTAGGAGATATTATTGGATTCAAGTAAATCAGGCAAAATCTCAGTCCATCAGGGAGGCATTCCCAAAGATTTTCAAACCCAAACTTCCCTGGTCTCCTCCCAATTTTACCACCTTTATAACACAATACCACAAACACCCTTATCTTAGGACCTGGGGATCAGGGATTAGGGCACAGGAGGCAACCTTATCAGAAAAGACAAATTAGTTAACAGTCTTCACCCTTTGACCAGAGAGACTTCCTCCCACCTTCTCCTTATGAACTCTTGGAATCTTGATCTAAAGCATCCAACCATAAACTCTGAAGAACCTAGGTCACTGGATCTCCGACCCACTTCCAGCCTCCATAGATCAGTAAATACTTGAGATAATATAGATCCTACATATCACCAAATGGGAATGATGAAAAGGTGAGTTATCACCAGGCAGCTCTGTTCTGGAGATAAGAACAGACAGCCTAAGGATTGCTTAGCGCAGAATGTCAGGATGAAGCTGTCTAATCCTCAAAGCATCCAAGACTCCAGACCCCTAGAGCTCAAATGGGAAGTCCAGAATATTCCTACCACTGATCCTATCTTAGCCCATTTCCTTTTCCCCAAACTATACAGAACAATTTTGGAAAATTCAGAGATAATGCTGGGAGAGAGTGGCAAAAGTTTTCTTCCAAGACTCCCCATCATTTCTTTAGTGATCTAAGTCATGCAGCACAGCATAGCCATCAACTTTGAACATCAGACTTTCTCGTTCTTCACATTTTCACAGCCATTCCTACCATCAAAAAAGGCATACTTAACTGTCCCTTCTCCTGTGCCCCATGACCCATGCCTGTTGGGGCATTTCTGTCCCCTAGCATACTGGCAGCTCCCCTCCTTTCCAGTTCCAGTCTCCTATGTCCTCTCTCTTGAGCTGCTGGTGAAATCTCAATTCTTCCCCTCTTACATGTAGGGCAATTTAATTCAATTTGTGTAACTTCTAAGCCCTGAGGGCTATCTTTCCACAACAAAATGACTACATTTTGTTAAACAAAAGACAATTTTCCCATGAATGAGGAAACCTCTTACCCACCTTTGATCTAACCCTCTTTCTCTCCTGCTTTTTGTATGTTGACTCCTTCCTCAGCACAAGTCTGTAAGGCATGATAGGGCCATTTACAAGAAAATGAGCCCAGACTACACATTAGGCACCTCTGTAGAGGCCCTACAGAGGCCCTTACTCTTGAGGAGCTTACATTTCTACTGGTGAAGAGGATGTGAGCACTAGCCTGGTTTTACAAAAAGCAACGCCGAGGGTGAGAGAGGTAACTTGCCAAAGTCAAAACAACTAACTAAGGGGAATGGCACTGAGACTTGAACCTGGGTCAGTGGGATAACAAATACCAGAGCCTTAACCACTGCTCTATACTTTCTCCAATGTTCTAAGCCCCAGAATATCCTTTCCAACCCTCCTGAGAAACATATTCTAGGTACATTACACTATGATTTTCATCTATGGAGGCAAGTCTAACTGGATATCCATAGACCCATTTACATATTTTCATAAAGTTTCATAGGATATATAATTATTTCATTATGAGATCAATGTAGAGTTTTTAACATTTGATTTTCATTAAATCCATGCATGTACATGGCAACAAATCAAATAGTACAGAAGAACATATGATAAAAACTAATAGCCCCCTGCCTCAATCCTCTCCATCTCCATCCCTGCCCCTCAAAGCCACCTTTTCATAATTTTTGGTTTCAGTTCTACCAGTAGTTCCCTTCACAACTCTAGATAATATGTGCATAATGTTTCTTGGTTTATAAAATTTAGACAATATTCTGTTGACTCCCCAAGATGACAATGAGGATTTTGTTTATGTACCCTGCCTCACTTTTCCCTCCACTTCCCTGCAATGGTTAACATTGATATTTCTTTTTTGTTCTTGGCTAATTTTGTAACTTGAAAAAAATATACTTAGGCCTCTATTTCTTATTCCATCCATTTTTGACAGATAATTCCAACTGCCCACTTTTGAGGACAAGGATATTAGGGCCACTACCCATCCCCCTGTTCATTTAATGTCCCACATTGTCAGTTTCATCTTTCCTTTTATATTGTTCAGTTTATTAACATTTACATTATGTTCTGCAGCCACAATCAGGTCTTCCCTGCTTTGTTTCCCCAAGTTAACTCTAAAACCTGAAAACCAATAAACAGCATTCACATTATCATGGCTATGTAAATATTTTTCAAAATCTAGCCAAGCAGTGAGCCAGTAATACACTTCCTTCTCTACAAGTCCAGTGTCACAATCTTTGGGCCTCTCAAAGGAGGACTATTTCTAATATCAAGGTCAAATGAAGTCTCTGTTATACTCCATCGGCTGCTTATAATCATGTTATATTTTATTTTGCATTGTATTTGGACTACGACTTTCTTGAATAATTACAAACACACGCAATGCACACAAGTGGAGTTTCTAAGAGCCTTTCTTTTTTCCTTTCTCAGCCTTTCTTTTCCGAATTATATGCTTTTATTATATTCAGTCATTCCATGAATATTTATTGTCTACTATGTGCTAAGCACTATTCTAGAAGCTGAGGATATAGCAGTGAAAAAGGCACATAGCAATCCTTGCCCCCTATAGAGTTGATTCTAGTGAAGGAGAGAATAAAAATAATCGGATAAATCAGTAAAATATATAACAAGTCAAACTATGCAACAAGTGCTATAGAGAAAAATAAAGCAGCTAAAGGGATGGGAAATGCCAATGAGTGTGGGAAATAATTTCAGTTTACATTGGTCACAACAATGTATTGTATATTTCAAAATAGCTAGAAGAGAGGACTTGAAATGTTTACAACACATAGAAATTATAAATACCCAACGTGATAGATACCCTAAATACCACAACTTGATCATTACACAGTCTATGCATGTAACAAAATATCACATGTACCCCATAAATATGTACAAATATTATGTATCAGTACAACAAATTTAAAAATAAATATATAGGTTGGTTAGGAAAAGACTCACTGAAAAGATAGCATGTGAGCAAAGACTTGCATGAAGTGAGAGAGATAGCCAAGTGGATACCTACGGCGGAGGGGTGGGGGGGGGGGGGACATTCCAAGCAGAAAGAATAGTCAATTGCAAAGGCCCTGGGGCAGAATCATGCCTGGCATTTTTTCCCCAAGCCTAGTATTTCTGAAAAACATAAAGGCCAGGATCATTACAGTGGTGGAGAAAGGTAGGGAGGAAAGGAATAGGAAATGAGGTGAGGTAAGTAATAAAGGTTTGCCTCACCAACCCCTCTAACAGAGGGCCCCATATGCCAGAGGAGGTTTTTGAACAGAAAGGGGAGAGGGTCTGACTTGAGTTTCAAATGGATTTCTCCTCAGGCTTTTGTGAAATATACTGATTGGGGACAGAAGAAGGAATGACGAAGGCAGAAGCAGGAGCAACAGTGAGGAAGTTGCAGCAGTAATTGCTTGGGCTGGATTCACTGTTTCCTAGGTTCACTGTTCTGGGCACCTGTTTGGAAAGCCTTCTTCAGCTGTAGGAAATAAACTTCTAATATGTTTTGATAAAGTTTTCTGCATTGTTTTTGTTTCTCTGTCTACAACTGCTATTATTCAAATGTTGAACCTGCTGGATTGATCTATATCTCTTAAATTTTCTCTCACACTTTCTGTTCCCTTGTGTTTTTTGCCATATACTCCTGGAGATTTCCTCAATGTTATTTCCCAGTCCTTGTGTTGACTTTTTTTTTTTTAATTTCAGCAACTTATTTTCAATTTCTAAGGAGTCTCTTTTCTCTGATTGTTCTCGTTTTGTGGCATCTAGTTCTTGTTTTATGCATGTTATAACTTCTTGAATCTTGTTGAGAATATAATTTTTCCTCTAAAGTTCTCTTTTGTTTCCCAGATTCCAAAATTGCTCTGGGATGAGTTGTTCTGTTTGTTTATTTTAGTCTTTTGCTTTCATTCTGCAGGCTTCCTTAATTTGCCTGTGGATTCTTGACTGTCCCTTCATATTTAAGAGAAAAGGACTGAGTAGCTGATAATTGGGCTTACTTATATACCAACAGCGATATAAGCAGAGCTGTTCTCTAGCTAGGGCTATCCCTCATGAGGAAATCCCAACAGGAAACTTTGTCTGGACCTGGAGGAGGTGGCAACTTACAGGCTTTGGGTCCCCCAAATTTCAGAATGCAAAGGCTGTGTTGTGTCGTGCCAAATGCCATAGGACAAGTCTGAGTGTTCCTGGGGCAGTTGGTAAAATATTGACAGTGGCTTTGCCCCTGAAGGTAAGTGCTAGAGCTGTGTGTGCTCTATGTGAGTGGCGAGGAGAGAGATGCTGATGGCCCCTGTGCCTTCAAGTACTTTCCTTTTCTCAGCCCACTCCCACCCCCACCCTCCATAGGACCTGCAGAAACTGAGTCTGGAGCACCTCAACTCAGCATCTCCCCACTCCCTCCTCTACCCAAGACTCCAGAGGAACAAGAAGCTATCCATGATTTTGATCCCTGTCATGCTTCATCCTACCGTCATCCTGGCAGCTGTTTACTGAACACTTACCATGTTCCAAGTATTCCTAAAGTACAAATGCAATCTTCATAATGAGTTTATGAAGTAGGTACTATTATTATTCTCATTTTATAGATGAGGAAACTGAGGCTCAATATTACATAGTCAGTAAGTGGCAGAACTGAGATTCAAACCCAGAAGGTCTGAGTCCAGAACCTGTATTTTGAACTACCACATTATATTCTTTCTCAGTTCTGCTCTAACCTGTCTTAGCCTTTTACTATTCTGGAGATCATAGGTCTGATGTCTGTAGGACCCTTAAATTGTTATTGGACCCTGACTAAGTCCCTCCTGTCTCTAGGTTAAAGTCAGCATCAGAAAGGACCAGGATTGGGGGCTTTCCTCTCTGACCCCTCTCTCATCTCACCTTTTTAAGATGCTCAATGCTAAGTGACCTTTCTCTGGCCCCAATTACTGGGCTCCTGTGGATGTTTATAGGAAAGAAAAACCCCACCCTGAGCCAACACAGCAAACAGACCCAGTACTCTGGTATGTTTAGTTTCCATTTATCTTACAGCTGGATGAGGGGGAAAAGGGAGGAATAGAACTGGCCCTTCTCCAGGCAAGATGCCAGCCCCAGCTCTTGGACAGTCCTGGCTTGTATGGGCCTCAATGCCACATTCAGAGCCTTCCCCACCCTTCAGGATGGTCCCTCCCTCTCAAGTGAAGGGATACCTGGAGGTTTAAAAGAGCAGAGATTTGGAGATCAGGCTCAGACCTTCTTGACGTGAACAACAGACCCAGGCGAGAAGTGGCATCATGTCTGGGTAGAGGTACCTCATCTGTGTCAGCACTTTTCTGACCATTCTCCTTGAACTGACATGCCAGGGACCTCCTAGCCCTGCTTTATCAAACACAAAGGTCAGTTCTGGGATGAGGGAACAAAGCTTGGGGATTTGTGACAAAATTAGCTCCTTGGGGGGAATTGGGGAAGGTTATCCAGTCTGTTTCTTCAGTCCTACGACTGAGAAGCTGGGGCCAGAGAAAAGATGTACTGTTTGCTGAGCACGTGTCAGGTGCTGTACCAGGGGTCTTAGAATTATTATTTCATTTAGTCCTCACAGCATCTCTATTAGCTAGGCTCTATTATTATTCCCATGATAAAGAAGAGGAAACAGAGGCTCAGAGGTTAAGACACAGTTAGGAAGTGGCAGAACCAGAATTTGAACATAGGTTCACCTGATCCCAAATTGCCCTCATTTTCCATTGCCTCACACTGGGAAGGAACTAGATGTGCATTATGTGTGGGTAGATGGAGGGATCATGACTTCAGGAAGAGTGAGGAAGAAGATAGATATCTTGCCTGCTGTCTGACCTCAGTTAACACATTATAAAATGTGGACAGTAATAGTGTCTAGCTCATGGGGCTGATATGAGGATTAAATAAGATCATGAATGCCAGATGTTTATACTTGCAGTTCATGATTGCATGTATTGGTGCAATTCTTTTTACTTGAGATCCTAAGAAGGAAAAAAATCAATATTTATCACAGTGCCTTGCTCAGAGTAGGGCTCAGTGAATGGCAGCTGTTCTGCTATATTCTAAAGGCTTGCTACTCAAAGTGAAATCTGTGGACCAGCAGCATTAGCATCCCCTGAAAGCTTGTTAGAAAGGGTAGAATCTCAGTCCTCAACCTAGACTTGCTGAACAGAATTCACATTAATCAAGAACCCCAGGAGATTCACATGCACATTAAAGTTGGATCAGTACTTGTCCAGAGAGGTCCCTTGATTTGTGATCTTCTGTGAGTCTTTGGTTCTGAGACTTGATAAACCTCACTGAAATATCAGGCAGGTCCACAATATGGATGCTACAGGCTGTTTTCCCTCTCTAGGCCTCATTTTAGCCACCTGTACCCTGAGGCCTATCTAGGAATCTTGTGTTCCCAAGTACTAGCCTATTAAGGCCGAAGATAGAGTTACCTAACCCACCTCTTACCTTCCCTGTCAGCTGTTGATGATGAGCTATTCCATGCACTCCACTGTGGTGTCTCGCTATGCCCACATCTTTGTCACATCTGTCCTGTTCAATCTATATGCTGAAGTCCATGAAGCCATTTTTAACTTGGATCTGCCTTGCCTTGCCTTTATCTCCAATTTCACCATGTAAATCTGCTTCCAAACTCACCAGTTCAATCATTTATGCATAAATTCATTCATTCTTTTGCTTGTTCTTTCAGCAGAGCATAGTGATTAAGAGGATGAAGTTTGAGATTAGACTTCTTGAGTTTAAAACCTGTCTCTGCCAGCTATGGGACTCAGGGCAAATTACTTCTCTTCTGGGAATCTCATTTTATATGTCTACAAAATGGAGATAAAATTAGAACTCACTTCTGAGGATTAAAGGAGTTAATATATGTGGACATATATGCAAAAATAAGTGCCAGGAACATTATTATGATAATGTACTTGATAATATTAGTTTTATTATTTTTTTAACAAACATTAGCTGATGCTGACTGTGTGACATACACTGTGCTGGATATGGCGGAAAGAGTTAAGATGAACCGTATGCAGACTCTACTCCCAAAGAGTTCACAATCTGATGAGGGGGGCATAAAAAAGTAAGCAGATGATTTTAATAAAGTATGCTGGGAGGGGAGAGAAGTCAGAATGTAGAATGGTGGGCATGGTGAAGCAGACCAGGAGACAGTGGTCTGTTCCTTACCCTCAGGCTGGTGGATAAAGCCTCAGAGATGACACCTACACTCAGACTTGAAATATGAGATGTTCACCAGGCAAGTAAGGTGTGGTCAGGACTGGGGAAACCCAGGAAAGAGGAGTAAAGACACCAACATTTCCTCATTAGGAGAACTGCAAGTACTTCCATGTCACTGTAGTGTCAGGGACAGGCAGGGGGTAGAAGAGTGACCAAAAAGAAAACTTGAAAGGTAGGAAAAAACTGGGCCATGGAGGACTTCTAACACTAGAGCACATACTTGGGGCTTACTTAAAGGTCTCCAAACCATCTTATGTGTTTGCACACCTATGAGGAAAAACTTGATCATTTGCTCCCAGAATATGTATGTTTATTAATTTATACATTATATATATACTACTGAGCAAATATATTAGGTACATTATAAAGCATATAAATATAAATCACAAAGTATGAGGAAAACCCCTATAAATAGAGTGTGAATATTCTTTTCCCACTCTCGATTTGTCTTCTGTATCCCCTGGAACATGTGCACTGTTCCTTAGAAATAACTGTGGCCCATAAAGAGGAGACACAGCAAGGTTTTAAGCAAGGAAGGATGATCATGCAGCGGGGGTGGGCTGGCAACCAGGAGCTTAGTAGGGAAACAGGGACAGAGTCCATGTGCAGGGCATGCTGAAGGCAGGAACAGGACAGTAGCAGTGGGTCTGAGAGACCATTGGAGGGAGAAGCAAGCTGACTGTGTGTGGGGAGTAAGTAAATATAGATGGTGCCTACCTTTCTTTTGGCCTGTCAGACCTGACAGGTGGATGATAGTGCCTTATTGAGGTGATGAACAAGGGAGGAGGAGCAAATAAACGGAAACTCAGTGGGGGCTCATTATCTCCCAAAGTGCCTTAGTGTGAATTAGAAAATGGCCCATGGCTTTTGGGAGAGGGATTCTCAGGTTTAGGAGATTGGTGAGCCCAGCACAGGCAGAATTCCTGCCCTAGCTCAGGCCCCATCGTCCTTGTGAGTGAGGAGGAGGTTCTTGTGCCATCCGCAACCTATACAACCTCAAACAGCATCCCTGGGGCCTAGGCTGTGCCATCAAGAACCTTCTGGCACTCCCCTGTAGCTAAATTGGAGGAGGTAATTGGTGTGGAGTCAGGACAGGGATTTCAGGGGGTAGTCAAGGAGGGCTTCCTGGAGGCAGAATTTCCATGTTGGTAAAATTTCAAGGGACCAATATCACTGCACATGGGGACTCATGGGAAACAAAGACCAAAAGAGCAGGCATGGGTCTAGAGTATGAGGGCTAACCAGATAGGCTGGCAGTCAAATGATGTAAGGGCCAAGTAGTCAGGGAGAATTTGGATTTTTGCTTCAGTAGAAGAAACACCAGAAGAATTTTTTAAAAAATTAAGCAAAGCAGGCTGGAGGAAATGTTCTCCGGAAGACTCTCTGGAAAGTATGCTGGCTGGAGGCAGCACACACACAGAGGCCTCAGTGTGCTGCTGCCAGATCAGCTCCACCCTACCCATCCCCCCACCCCCCAGGAGACCTTGGGGCGGTGCCAGCTCTGCCCACCCCCACATTAGCCCAGCCACAGCAATACTCTGTTGCAGCTGCCTAGAAACACTTCTCTCCTGAGTGGTCTCTTCTGCAGGCTACTTATCCTCTCTCAGTGTTCCTGGAAGCTGCCACCTTGGTCAAGCAACTTTCCTGATATCTGTGCCTCAGTCACTGCATTTGTAAAATGGAGACTGTGTCCTTGCCTCCTACAGAAAGAGGCAAGAAATAGAAAGGAGGAGAACTAATGTTCTTTAGGACACCCAACCATCACTCCTCAAAGTCTAGCTCTGACCCATCCCTCCCCTTTTCAAGATTTGTCCAAGACTCTCCATTCTCCATGGCAAAAAGTCCTTGCTGCCATAGGAGCTCATTGAGTCTTGTGTTCAAAACTCCTTATTCTCTAGACCCACCCGACCACTCCAACCTTCTCACCATACCTCTCTTCCCTGCCTCTATGCCCCAGCCAAATCTAACTAACTACTTATTGTTCCCTGAAACAAAAAAACTCTGTGTTTCCCTGATGTCTGTCTGAGATGCCTGTTCCACAAATAATTGTTGAGCGCCTACTCTGTGCCAGGCCATATTCCAGGCACTGGGGGTACAAAAGCAAATAAGACAGACAAAATCCCTTTCCCTAGAGGAGTTCACAGTCTGGTAGAGAATATAGACTAGGAAAAAAATAAACAAGTAAGTATATGTGAGTTTGTGGATGAGAAGTGCTACAAAGAAACAAAAAGTAAAGCAAGGGAGACAGGCTGAGGGGGAAGGTGCTGTTTTAGAGTGATCAAGGATGTCTGTCTGAGAAAGTGACATTTGAACAAAGACTTGACAAGAAAAAGAGGGTGTAAAGACTTGCAACAATCTGGGGGAAGAGCATTCCAGGCAAAGGGAACAGTAATTGCAAAGGCTCTGAGACAGGACTGTGCTGAACAAATTCAAGAAATAGCAAGGAGGCCAGTGTGGCTGGAGCAGAGTGAGTAAAGGAAAGAGTAGGGGGAGATGGGGTTAGAGAGTGACAGTGACCCACATTGTGTAGGTTCACAGGGGTCTTGATGAGCACTTTGGCTTATACTCTGAGTTGAGATGGGAGCCACGGAGAGTTTTGGGCAGAGGAGGTACATGGCCTGATTTAGGATTAACAGGATCTCTCTGACTGTTTAAAGGAGAACAGAAAAGGAGGGAAGAGTTTGAAGAGGGAGGCCAGTTACTAGTTTATTGCACATATCCAAGCAAGAGGTGTTGGTAATTTGGATGAGGATGAGAGTGGTGAGAGGTGGTCAGATTGTGGATGTCTTCTAAATATAGAACCAAAATCTCTGATGGATTGGTTGTGGAGTGTGAGAGAAAGAGGGAAGTCAGGCATGGCTCTAAGATTTTTAGCTGAACAACTGTTTCCTCAGATAAGAAAGACCAGGGGAGGAGCAGATTTGGCAGGGGAGAAATACCTGGAGCTCAGTTTTAGAGATGTTCAGCTTGAGGTGCCTATTGAGCATTCTAGTGGAGATGTCAAGTAAGCAATTGTATGGGTCTGGAGTTCAGGGGACAAGTCCACAGTGGAGACACAGATTTGGGAGTCATCTGTTTATAAATGGTATTTAAGGCCATGGGGCTAGATGACATCACCTAGAGCAGGCGTCCTCAAACTACAGCCTACGGGGCACATGCTGGTGTTTTTACCCATTTGTATTTTTACTTCAAAATAAGATATGTGCACTGTGCATAGGAATTTGTTCATAGCTTTTTTAAAACTATAGTCCAGCCCTCCAACGGTCTGAGGGACAGTGAACTAGTCCCCTGTTTAAAAAGTTTGAGAACCCCTGACCTAGACAGTGAATGTAGAAATAACAGAAGAGGGCAGAGGAGGAAGAGGAGGAAAGGGGAAGGGAGCACAGAACAGAGCCTTAGAGTATTCCAAAGATTTAGACGTCAGGAAGAGAAAGAGCCAGCAGAGGAGACTGAGAGGGCATGGCCAGTGAGAATTATTTCTTCCATATCATCCCTCTCTTTCAGGACTGGCTTCAAGGCTACCTCCTCCTCCAAGGCCCTTTCCTGAAGACTTGGGCAAAAGTTTTCTCTCCCTTCTTTGAACTCCTTTACACTTCATTACCTTCCTTAAAGAAATGGGGAAAATGGGAGTAAACAAGTCTATTTGTAACCCATCAGACTCTGAGCTCCTTGAGGACAAGGACTTCTTCTTTGTCAGGCCAAGAAACGTTTCCAAGGGAAAGCCAATTCGAATAATACCAGACTTCTCTAATGAGACTTTACAAGCAAGGAGAGACTGGGGCTCCATTCTCACTCTTTTGAAACAAAACAATGCCCACCCTAGAATCTTATTCCCTGCAAAACTAAGCTTCGCATATGAAGGAGAAATAAAGACATTCCCAGACAAGCAAAGGCTCAGAGAATTCACCAAGACAAGACCAGCCCTACAAGAAGTACTCAAAACAGCGTTATGCAACACCATAATAATAACCCACAAATATAAAAACAACCAAAACCCAAAGATTAAAGGCCAGATATTACAATGGCTCAAGACAGAAATCATAGCAACAACATCCAACCCAACAGAATGAACAGTAATCTACCTTACCTATCAGTTCTCTCAATAAATGTGAATGACTTAAACTCTCCACTCAAGAGACATAGGCTGGCTGAATGGATAAGAAAATACAGGCCAAGTATATGCTGTCTTCAGGAAACACATCTAACCTGCAAGGATGCATATAGACTAAGAATAAAAGGGTGGAGATCAGTATTCCAAGGAAATGGAAGCCAAAAGAATGCTGGCGTGGCAGTTCTAATTTCAGACGATTTAGTTTTTAAACAAACAAAAGTAGTGAAAGACAAAGAGGGTCATTATATAATGGTGAAGGGCACAGTTCAACAAGAAGAGATTACAATTTTAAATATATATGCACCCAAATTAGGTGCACCCAGATTCATAAAGCAAACCTTATTGGAGCTAAGCAAATGGATTAATAGCAACTCCATATGCACCGGAGATTTCAACACCCCACTGACGGCACAAGACAGATCCTCCAAACAGAAAATTAACAAAGAAATAATGGACTTAAACAAAACTCTAGAACAATTGGGTCTGACTGATATTTACAGAACATTCTACCCAAAATCCACTGAATATACGTTCTTCTCATCACCACACGGGACATTCTCTAAGATTGACCATATCCTAGGACACAAAGTAAACCTCAAGAAATTTAAAAAAGTAGAAATCATACCATGTATCTTCTCAGATCACAGTGGAATAAAAGTAGAAATCAACCCTAACAGAAACTCACATTTCTACACAAAAACGTGGAAATTAAATGACCTCCTACTAAATGATTACTTCATAAATGAAGAAATCAAGATGGAAATAAAAAAATTCTATGAAAAAAATGACAATGGAGAGACAAGTTATCAAATCCTCTGGGACACAGCTAAAGCAGTTCTGAGAGGAAAGTTTATCTCCATAAATGCCTATAACCAAAAGTCAAAAAGATCACAAATAGACAATCTAATGAAACGACTCAAAGAGCTGGAAAAAGAAGAACA
>VSMD01071766.1:18209-54496 GCA_008750895.1 Mirza zaza | reverse complement strand
CCTTTGTCATTTAGTTCAAAGAATCTTTTGATTTCCATCTTGATTTCCTCGTTTATGAAGTGATCATTGAGCAGAAGGTTGTTTAGTTTCCATGACTTTGTGTAGAAATGAGAACTCCTGTTAGGATCAATTTCTACATTGATTCCATTGTGGTCTGAAAAGATACATGGTATAATTTCTATTTCTTTAAATTGTTTGAGACGTGCTTTGTGTCCTAGGATATGGTCAATCTTAGAGAATGACTCATGAGCTTATGAGAAGAACGTATATTCAGTGGTTTTGGGGTAGAATGTCCTGTAAATGTCAGTCAGGCCCGTTTGTTCTAGGGTTCTGTTTAAGTCCATTATTTCTTTGTTGATTTTCTGTTTGGAGGATCTGTCCTGTGCTGTCAGTGAGGTGTTAAAGCCTCCAACTATTATGGTGTTGTTGTTTATCCATTTGTTTAGATCCAGTAGAGTTCGATTTATGAATCTGGGTGCACCAAGGTTGGGTGCATATATATTTAGAATTGTTATGTCTTCTTGTTGAACAGTACCCTTCACCATTATATAGTGACCTTCTTTGTCTTTTATTACTTTTGTTCATTTAAAAACTAAATTATCTGTAATGAGCACCGCCACGCCAGCTTTCTTTCGGCTTCTGTTTGCTTGAAATATTGTTCTCCACCCCTTTACCTTTAGTCTACTGCATCCTTGAAGGTGAGATGTGTTTCCTGAAGGCAGCAGATACTTGGCTTGTGTTGTTTTATCAATTCGGCCAGCCTGTGTCTCTTGAGTGGGGAGTTCAAGCCATTCACACTTATTGAGATAACTGATAGGTGGGGCAGATTTCTGTTCATTATGTTGGGTTGAACTTTGTTGCTTTGTTTTCTCTCTTGAGCCATTGTGGTATCTGGGCTTTGATCTTTAGCTTTGAGTAGATTTACATTCGTGAGTGTTTATTGTGCTGATCCGTGGGTAACACTGTTTTGAGTACTTCCTGAAGGGCTGGTCTTGTCTTGGTGAATTCCCTCAGTCTTTGCTTATCTCAGAATGTCTTGGTTTCTCCTTCATATACAAAACTTAGTTTTGCAGGGAATAAGATTCTAAGCTGGGCATTGTTCTGTTCCATGTGCAGGATCGCTGCCTGGGCTGGGTGCACGGCCCCCCTTTGGAAGGAGGGTTGCCCTCTAGGATGGTGATCTGCCCCCGAAGGCATACAGACCTCAGTAGGCTGTTCACAGATATCCTTTCTTTGCCCCAGGCAATGTGAGAGCTGGGTGCTCAGGATCTGGTCCAATCCCTAACCCCACCATGGAGAGGGGTGCCAGTCCCAATTCTCCCACAGGGAGCCCAAGCTGGGTCGATGTCCCTCAGCCTCGGGGTCTGCCCCGTTCTCGTGGTATCACCGTGCCAGCAGCTCCTGCGAGGGCTGGCGGGTCGGGAGCTCACCGTCTGAGTTCCCCTCCGTCAGCTGAAGGTCCCCAGAAGGGAAGGTCCCGTTCCCTGGAGGTGCCTCTGGCTGGTGGCTGTATTGTCTGTCTGGGCAGCCGCGGGTAGGGCAGGGGGAGGGGAGGAGGAGGCGATATGGCGCCTGCCGCGCGGCTCGGGTCTGTGCACAGGGAGGCGCCCGTGGGAGTTGGGAGCCTGGTGCCGCGTCCGCTACTGGCTTACCGCTCGCTGGCGGCGGCCGTCTCTGGGCTGGTGTCCGCAGGTCTCTCCACCCGCTGGGGAGCCACCAGCAGTCCGAGATGCAGGGGAGGGGAAGTTAACCGCGCCACCTACCCTTGCCGCTGGTCTCCAGGCTGCTCCGGAGGTCTCTGCTTCCAGTTCTCCTCCGCAACCTCCTCCCGTGGAGTCTCCCGTGGGCTCAGGTACCCTCCCTCCGACCCTCAGCCGATGGTTGCTCGTCTGCTTGCTTCTTTCTTCTAAATTCTGCTAGAATCTGTGTTTTCTGCAGAGACACTCGGTGTGGCAGTGTTTCTCATCCGCCATCTTGCTTCTTTCTATCTAGTCTTGTCTTTAAACTTAGGAAATATCCAAATTAATGGCATAAAGGCGAATAAGAGAGTAAAAAACTTTGGGGTGCATCCTCCTTCTCCACCTGGCGCTGCAGCCAAATTAAACATATGCAAGTGTGGGGCAGGGTTAGATGAGGATATATGCTCTGAAGAACGTAGCCTGTAATCCTAGCACTCTGGGAGGCCGAGGCAGGCAGATCGTTTGAGCTCAGGAGTTCCAGACCAGCCTGAGCAAGAGCGAGACCCCCGTCTCTACTAAAAATGGAAAGAAATTAGCTGGACAACTAAAAATATATAGGAAAAGAAATTAGCCGGGCATGGTGGCACATGTCTGTAGTCCCACCTACTCGGGAGGCTGAGGCAGGAGGATCGCTTGAGTCCAGGAGTTTGAGGTTGCTGTGAGCTAGGCTGATGCCACCACACCCACTCTAGCCCAGGCAACAAGAGAGAGAGTCTGTCTCAAAAAATAAAAAAAATAAAAAAGATGTATACTCCAAAGGTGTCCCCGAGGCACAGTGGCTCCCGAGTGTAATCACAGCACTTTTGGAGGCTGAGGCAGGAGGATTGCTTGAGCCCAGGAGTTTGAGGTTGCTGTGAGCCAAGTAGACGCCTTGGCACTCTAGCCTGGGTGGCAGAGTGAGACTCTGTCTCAAAAAAAAAAAAAAAAAAGAGCCCTTCTTTCTTTCCACATCCAAACCACTGGCAATTCCTGCCCACCCCACTACCTTCAGACTATACCCCAAATCCGACCTGCTCTTCCCATCTCTACTGCCACCAGCTGCATTGTCACTTGCTGCGGCCTCCTAACCAGTGCCCTTGCTTCAGTGTTTGCCGTCACCCCTCACCAGTTCTCCGCGTGGCAGCCAGCCTTTTAGCGCTGCACCTCAGCCTGCCACCCTCCTGCCACAGCTCACGGCGGTGAGGCCCGGCCGTGCCCCTGCCGGCGCTCCGGATGGCGCTGGGTCCCTGGGGCGGAGGAGTCGGAGGCTGTTTGCCGGGTGGTGAGGGGACCCTCTGGGGAGGTGACACTGGGCAGCCTCGAATGAGGGACTACCTGGTGAGTGCCTCGTGCGGGAAGCAAAATCGAACAGATAAATCGCCCAACTCGATGAATTAATTCATGTCTTCCCAGTGACCCGCTTTGCTGCAGCGGTGCCCCGCGCGGCCGCCTGCGGGCAGGCGCGGGCGCCCGAGGGCGAGAGGGTGGCCCGGTCAGCGGGGGCTGCTCCGCGGCCGGGTCCCAGCCCCTCGGCGGGGTGCGGCGGTCCGGGCGAGCGGGCGCCGCATGCGGGGCTGCGGGACGCGGGCGACAGCCCTGCAGCCTCCCGCCCGCGCGGCTGCGACACAGCGCGGCCCGCACGCGTGACACGCCGGGGGCTGCCGGCGCGCGGGCGGCAGGTGTCGCGTCTCCACCGCGCTGCGGGCGTCACGAGCAGCGGGCCCGCTCCGGGCACACAGTGACGGCGACCCGGGCGCGGCTCTCGCCGGGCAGGGCGCGGGCGGCAGTGCCCGTGGGTGGCGCCCACCGCGCGGCAGGGCCCGGACCCTCGCCGGGCTGGGTGCCGGCTGCCTCCGCGCGCCCCGCCACTCGCAGGCCGGCCGGCCGCACCGCGTCCCCGGGGCGGAGGGAGGCGGGCCGCCTCCCCGCGGATGCCGACAGGACCGCCCTGGCCCCGCGCCCGGCCTCTCCCACGCGGGCGGTGGCCTCGCCGGCCGCGCTGCCGTTCTGCTTGTGGACAGAGAAACAGGCGAGGCGCGCTGCCCGGGTCGCCAAGACGCAGACCTGGGAACACGCACCTGACGCTTTATAGACCTTTGTTTTGGGGTTGTTTTGTTTTGGTTTTTGTGCCAGGCTGGAGTGCAGTGGCCTGATCATAGCTCACTGCAGCCTCGAACTCCTGGGCTCAAACGATCCTCCTGCCTCAGCCTCCAAAAGTGCTGTGATTACACTCGGGAGCCACTGTGCCTCGGGGACACCTTTGGAGTATACATCTTTTTTATTTTTTTTATTTTTTGAGACAGACTCTCCCTCTTGTTGCCTGGGCTAGAGTGAGTGCGGTGGCGTCAGCCCAGCTCACAGCAACCTCAATCTCCTGGACTCAAGCCATCCTGCTGCCTCAACCTCCCGAGTAGCTGGGACTACAGGCATGTGCCACCATGCCCTGCTAATTTTTTCTATATATTTTTAGTTGGCCAATTAATTTCTTTCTGTTTTTGGTAGAGACGGGGTCTCACTCTTGCTCAAGCTGGTCTCAAACTCCCTAGCTCAAACGATCCGCCTGGACCTCCCAGAGTGTAGGGTTACAGGCGTGAGCCAACACACCAGGCCCGGAGTTTACATCTTAAAGCACAAAACCAGCCTCTGCTTCTTTGGCACCTCCATCCACACAGCACCTGGGACGCTGCTGTGCACACTTAGGGACCTGGCCTAGACAGCATTTGAGGGAGCTTGGAGCAACATCAGACTAAAGTATCCCTGCACTATTTGTGCAAAATGCAGATACCACCTTCTCATTCTTAAAGGCTGTGATTCAGAAAGGCAAGAATGGGGCCCAGAATCTGCATTTTGGTAAACACCCTAAGAGACTTTGAGTTGTGGTGGGTAGGTCATACTTTGAGAAATATCAGCAAAACTTTTAGGCAATGCTGTGCTATGATGAGAAGCCCAGAGCCCGAAGTCTTAGATTCCTTTCTTTTCTTTTCTTTTCTTTTTTTACTTGATAAGTAAATATTGCTTATATTTATGGTATATATGATATACCATGATGTTTTGATATATGGCTAAACCGAGTTATTTAGCATATGCATTTACCTCACATACTTAACTATTTTTGTGAGTGGTAAGAACACTTAAAATCAACTCTCTTAGCAATTTTCAAGTATATAATGTATAGCTATTGTCACAATAGAGCGCCTGAATTGATCTGCATTCCTTTCCCAGCACAGTCTCTGGCCTGGTGTAGCTTGAAGCTCCTCCTGTAGTGTTTTGCCTGCTGTCCCCGCCTCTTCAGTTTTCCCAGACCTGTGTTTTGGATATTTTTCCCTCTGACCCCTTTGAAATGTTGAACCCAATTCTTTCAGAAACTAACTTCTTTATTAGTGTCAACCTGCACTTTTAGAAAACTTCAAACAGTTGTGCAGTGTTGGATAAATTCTGTAGCAAATGAAATGTTTATTTGCTAGTCATTCTCACAGAACCTGCAATCTGCAACCACTTTCTTTTCTTAAATGCAGACGATCCATTTTGAGCCTAAATCACCCCTACCACTTCTGCCCCCAATATTCTAAGCCTCAGGAACTCCAAATTCAGAACTGTCAATCACAAATTCTTTAATTCTTTATACCCCTCGTGGAATTCAAGGGGCAGATGTTCTTTTAAAAAAAAAACATTAGAAAATGCTTAAATGTCTTTCCTGAAACAACTTAAATACACTTCTCTAGGGCTTAGAGGGGGAAATAATTCCCCTCACAGCTTAACCTTCCATCACAGAAACAGAAGGTTGGCAGACAAATTATGCTGAGAGTCCTCAGTTGTGCATTTTTATTGCATTGTGAGAGTTGTATTTTATATTGCCCTGATTGTACAAGGAATGATGTTTATGAGAGGGAGGCAACACCACTTCCCGGGCGTGTCTGCCCCCTGATAAGAGCGTGGGGCGGCTGTCCAGCCCCCGGAAGGGACCGTCACAGAGCATTAATAAGGAAGAAGCAGAGTGCTGGCGCCCGGAACACATCAGAGACAGAGAGCAGTAACTAGGCCAGACAAGCCCGTTGTTTTCACGCTTTGACAGACAAGTGCGAAATGGAAAATAGTCTCTTCAGCCTCTCAGCAAATACAGGGGCTGTGCTCAGAGTTTCCTGACTTCCCATCCCTGAGTTGGTGGCTGCCCAATTCCATGGGGTCAGGTCTGGAGTGAAACTGTCATTCCCAGGAGTTCAGGAAAATGGATGTGCTCTCAACTCTGTGACGAGAGAACTTGGGAGGATCATAACTGAGCTCCAGATGCATCCAGAACCCTCTGAATGGTTAGGGAATGCATTTCAGCCATGTTCTAAAAATTATATTTTGAAGTTAAATTTGGTAATGTTTTTTCCAATATTTAAAAGGCTTCAGGAAAGAGATAATACATTTCCTTCTTTGTTCAGAAGGAAAGTGGTGCTCAGCTTGCTAGAACCATCTCTGCTACAGCTACAGAAAGAGCAGTTTGGCTTTATTTGCCAACAGCAGAGAACTTGCTGTGTGTGGGCACAGGCTTTCTGGGGATACCCCACCCCAGGACCACCCAAAGAGACTGAGCGGGAGCACGCCACGTCTTCCAGCCCAGGGCAGCCCCTGAACACCAGGACACGGACTCTTGAAGATTTCTTTTGACCACCTACTGAGCGCTAGCTATACATTTCCACTCTAAGTTTCTCGTGCTCCCTGCAAGGTGTCCGTAGTATTGCCTGTTTGCAGATGAAGAAGGTGAGCTTGAGGAGGCGGAAAGACTGGCCCCAAGTCACAGTGCCCTACTGAACGTGGTGTCGCTCACCTGGGGTCCGTGCCCAGTCAGTGGGTGTGCGGTGAAGGGTGGAAGAGGCGCGAGGAGCAAGCCTGATCGTTGTGACTCGCAGTCCCAACTCTCTCCCCACTACATCACGCTTCTGTACTTGGAAAGCCAGGACAGCGATCTTCAGTTTTTTAATTAAAGACACGAGAAATCCATGTCTCTAACCCCCCAGCTTCAATCCTGGAGCTGCTTAAGCCAATTATAATTTCCTGCCTTAAACCAAAAGACAAACTCCACAGTTATAAACATTACAAAGGACAAGCTTTGGCCCACGGGGAAGACAGGAGAGCAGCACGGAGCCTTAGGTGTATTTCCTGTCACCACCAGAGCATCCCAGAAAGGTATTTTACAGGTAGAGACAAAGAAAACTAAAACATTCTCACTCTGGTTTGTTACTTGTCATAACACTAAGCAAATGACTGAGGGGGACAATTCTGGGCCAACTTTGGAAGGCCAGGAGGAAAGTGCCTGTACTGGGTAGACAAAATCCAAAGCAGCCCATTTCAGACAACACATTCTGTTTTGGAAATTTTGAGACTTTTGTGTGTCTTGAATGTGGTAGAGCTCATCTAAAAATCTTGGAAACCATCCGGAAGTGGTGGCTCATGCCTGTAATCCCAGCACTTTGGGAGGACAAGGTGGGAGGATCGCTTGAGCCCAAGAGTTTGAGACCAGCCTGAGCAAGAGCAAGACATGTGGTGCTCACCTGTAGTCCCAGCTACTCGGAGGCTGAGGCAGGAGGATCACTTGAGCCCAGGAGTTTCAGGTTGCCGTGAGCCAGGCTGATGCCACGGCACTCTAACCGAGGCCACTGAGCAAGACTTTGTCTCCAAAAATAAATAAATACTAAAATAAATTTTTAAGCATTTATTTCATTTTATTGATTTGCAACTTGTTCACATATAATATGTCTTTTCCACTAACATTTGCAGTAAAGTCATTCTGGGTACAACTGAGAAGAAACATTCAAATAAGAACAATTAAATTGGAGAAGGAATGCATTTGAAAGGAACACAATAGTTATTAGTAAATTATTCAGTAAAACCAGCTCTTCCCATAATATCTGCTGTTAAGCTGTGTAGTGTAATTTCCATGTGAAAAACATGGTGACCTTAATGACTCAAATCTAAGAGTCTTATATTCTCCTCAGGTGGGCAGGTTAATTTTCTAAACAATTAATTAATTGTAAAAACTTCTGGTATTGTTACCTACTTTTAAAAAAAGTATTACATGGTCTCTTTGTATTTTAGACATATTTTTACTTAAAATATCACAATATGTAGCATAAATAAAAATTTGGGAAACCATTTTAAAACACATGGCAGAGGCAAGGAGCAGGAGAGGGGGTCCTTACGGAGTCTTTTATTTTGAGGGCCACGAAAAGATGACACGGGCAAAACACCGGGGTCTGCCCAGAATGGCTTTTTAGACAAAAACTTAGAAGAAAAAATGACCAAGAAAATATTTCTTGACAATGCCATGAAGTGAAAAGGCGTCATAAACTCTAATACAAATGTAATGGTGGATATCTCTGACTTAGGTCCAGGCTCCTGTAGGGGGCTCACTAATCTAAGCTCTTTCCCTTCTCCAAACTCCTCTGAGTTTCTATGGTATAGAGAATACTTCATAGCGCTTTGAATAATTCATTCTTGTATTTGACTGAAGCTCCCTCTCCCGTACATAGTTCAGGGCCAGGAGATGCATCGTCAATGAGAAGCATGAAAGGACCTAGTCAGCATTGCCTTATTGAGTTATTATTTTCCCCCTTGTTTTCGTTTTTTTGAGACAGAGTGTCGCTCGGTGTTCTGGGTAGAGTGCAGTGATTGTAGCTCACCGCAAGCTCAAGTCATGGGCTGTGAGTGATCGTTCTCTCTCAGCCTCCCGGGGGCCTGGGACTACAGGCACGCACCACAACACCTGGCTGGGTTTTGTGGTTTTGTGTGTTTCTTTTTTCTTTTTGTTTTACTTTTTTATTCAGTAGAGATGGAGTCTCACTGTGCTCAGGCTGATGTCAAACCCCTGAGCTCCATCCAGCTCTCCTCCTGCCTCTGCCTCCCAGAAAGCTAGGATTATCGGCATAAGCCACCACACCCGGCCAGCATTGCCTTTAGACCCATGCAGGAGGAGTCCTAGCCTTGGCACAGCACTCACAAGCCAAGAGTCCTTCCTTCTAGAACATTCTCCAGGTACCTAGGGCTCTGTAGTTCCCTTCCCAGGCTTGTCCCCTCTGAGTGGATGGTGTTACCAGTGTGTACACCCCTATTTCCATGGAATGGTGTCTTAGTCCTGCTGCTATAACAGAAAACCTAAGTCTGGGTAATTTATAAACAGCAGAAATACATTCGGTTCTGGAGTCTGGAAGTCCAAGATCAAGGCACTGGCAGTTTCAGTGTCTGGTGAAGATTGCTCTTTGCTTCTAAGATGGTGTCTTGTGGCTGCATCTTCCAGAGGGGACGGACACTGTCTCCTCACCTGGCAGAAAGGACGTAAGGGCACCAGCGGCCCAGACTCACTCCCGCAATCCCTTTTATGAGGTGCGGATCTCACCCATGAGAGCTCCGCCCTCCCGGCCTAATCACCTCCTAACAGCCCCACCTCCTAATACTGTTCACCGGGGATTAAGTTTCAACGTGAGTTTTGAGAGTGACAAGGACATTCGAATCATGGCACCGTGCACGGCCCTACTCCCACGGAATGGCCGCGGGGCAGCTATTGGCAGGGCTCTGACGGAGCTCGGGTGAGGGCCTGGGGGTGCACGTGCCCGTTTGCAAGCCTTCCACGCGCAGGAGCCTGGTGGGGAGCGAAGGGCGTGAGCGTGGGCCGGGCGCCCAGGCACCTGGCGCCACCGCTCCAGTGTGGAGGTCCAGAGAGGCTGCATCTGCACCGGGCTTGCCATCCTCGTGCTCCTCAGCAGAACTTAGAAGGCAAAGCAGCGGAGGCCACCGTGCTAGACACGCCTGCGGACAGAGGCTGCGGCTCAGCAAGACCGTGGGGAGAGGCCTCCCAGCAGGAGGAACGTGGCCATCCTCGGTCTCTTGTTCCACGCCCCACAATGTTTGAGGCAGCCTGTGCATGTCTTGGCCAGCTCAGTCTCTGAAAGCTCTGTTTAATTTTCATCATGCGATTGCTATCACCTATCCAGAGCCAAAAAACAAATCACCAAAATAATGAAATGCCTAGCTAAGCTTAAAAACAAAGCCATGGGGACTGTCTAAATAAGTAAGTTACGAAAAACAGAGTGGAAGCTGCAGGTCCCTGTAATGAATTCAGAGACTCTGTTCCTAGATTGAATGAATGTAAAGAAGGGAGTTTAAGGCAAAGGGAGGTGGTTAGGAGAGGAAGACGGCCGACATGAGCCGAACATTTCAGGCTCCACCTCAACAGCAAATGTGCATCGCTTGTGGTAACCATTCTTCGTATTGTTCTGGTGCTTTAAATCACAGCATAACTTTATTCTTTTAGTTTCCTTTCATTTAAAACATGGGTAAGTGTACATGATTAGGCTAGGCGGAAGCTCTCTTCTATACTCTTTAAAAGATAAGATCTACTAGGGCAAACAAGAGTGCAAGAGCATTGTTAGGTTTAATTAAGATAAAAGCTCTTTAAAGGATGTAAGCAAAATAATTGTTGCTATGCAAATGGTGAGGTGAATTATAAATGAATCATCCATTCTTTGAAGGAGGCAGAACAGGATCTCTTCCTGAAAAGACTTAGGGAGCATTTTAAGTTGTTTTTGAAACATGGGTGATTTTATTTCTTTAGAATCAAGTGTAAACTTAAACATAAGAACAAAGCTTTTCATCAAGAAGGAACACAAAATCTAAATGGCAATCCTACAATCATGCCTTTTAACAGAAAGCACAAATATGAATACATTATAATTTGTAACTACATTCACAAATTAAAATAACTTCTCTCCAACTCCAAACACTACACAATTTTTAACCTGTTCTCATCTTGTTACCTTAGAAATATTTGTCATATGCTACCAGGAAAATATAGGCAAAGATTACTAATCAGTCTCTATGACCAAAGAAATTACTTTCCTTAACTTCTCACTTTTTGAATTATTCATTTGTATTTCAGTTCTGAAAAGCCATAGAATTATACCTCCATTCTAGAGGAAAAAAGAATGAATAAAAATATCAAGGAGACAAGATACTTTCATGTTATTAAAGCAAAACTCACAGGTGTCTGACTTAGAAATGTACATATCATAGTAAATTTTTTTTTTTTTTTGAGACAGAGTCTCACTCTGTTGCCCGGGCTAGAGTGCTGTGGCATCAGCCTAGCCTACAGCAACCTCAAACTCCTGGGCTCAAGTGATCCTCCTGCCTCAGCCTCCCTAGTAGCTGGTACTACAGGCATGCACCACCATGCCTGGCTAATTTTTTTCTATATATTTTTAGTTGTCCAGCTAATTTCTTTCCATTTTTAGTAAAGACGGGGTCTTGCTCTTGCTCAGGCTGGTCGCAAACTCCTGAGCTCAAACAATCCACCCACCTAGGCCTCCCAGAGTGCTAGGATTACAGGCGAGAGCCACCTTGCCCAGCAAAATTTGTCCTTCCGGTGGCTGTGGAAGCTTCATATTTTCTTCGGACATCATTAGGTGTCTTAGCTCTTAAAGTGCAACTTTACTCTTAAAGTGCACCTGGATTGCCGAGACATTTTCCCTAACAGTTCATTCTACCCTTGCCCCCATACATTTGGACAGACATACTGGCCTCTTTGCTGTTCCATGAACACTTACTCCAGGAACATCCCCAACCTGTGGCTTCTGCTCTGTTCCCCCACAGATCTACTTGTCTAGTCCCTCTCTTCCTTTAAGCCTTCGCTTATGCATTTTACCATTTTGCTGACACTGGTATGGACCTTCCCACTGGAATTATTTATTCCACGCCTATTAATTTCTGTTACAAATCTAACTGATGGAGGAGCTTCTGGGTATTTAGGTCCACATTCTACTTTCAAGCAGTATATTCTGTTTTGTCCTTGGTGGCCCAGTAATCATGGCTGTCCATCTTGTAAGTGTCACATCTTCATCATCGTCAAGGCCCCAGCTAACTGTACCATCACTTACTTCTTTTTGTCCTTCTTCAAGATCTTCCAACAAGCAAAAATTATGAGGACTTTAACTCCTGTGGAGACCACCATCTTCTCCTGCAGCCCCAATTATGTGCTTCTAAAGGACCTATACAACAGATTAGTTGGCAGTGTTCTAGCTTTTGGGAGATGGGGGTGCAAACACCCAAGATAAGAGAGTATGCATGCACTCACACATTTATAATCACCATCCCAAATTGGGGTGGGGGGGAGGCAGAATCACATATTGGAAAAGTCTAAAAAAACCATCCTTAAAGGATAAAGAGCAGGGCAGGACTAGAAGCAGAATAGTAGTTTTGATGAGAATGGGTTTTCACTCTCCAAAAGCAAGTTGGGAAAAATGAGAATACTCACATATACATAACTTCAATAAAAATATGCCTAGAATTTTACTTTTCAGAAAACTGAACAGAAATCTTTACAAAAACCTTCATTCTTGTTTATAATGCCAAATGATTTTTTTCCTTACCACCACCATACATATAACATTTAAGTATTTTCTTTATAAATATTTTAGAGCAAAAAATTTATTTTGCTTCAATGGTGGGCCACATCTGTACAAAGCAATGTAAACAACATATGTGTGTGTGTGTGTGTGTGTGTGTGCACAATGATTAAGAAAAAGTACAAAGAATAACAGTATTAAGAAATTCTGCTTTTACAGTAACTGTAGTTTAAGTGTAAATATCTATCAGGGATATATAATCCTAGATTTTAATGAAAGATTCAAAGAGAAACCCACACTCAAAGTTACCACACAAGCATCAGTCCCTTATCAAGTAACTCTGCCCTTCTCCCAAATCTAGCATTTCCAGTTTCTAAACTCATCACAAATAGGAAAAAGGTGGTAACAGTGTCTTCTTCCTTTAACTTCTCCAAACTCATCCAAGTCAATTAATTACCTGTAGGTTAGAACAAGATATTGGGGAAGTCATTCATTAGAACCCGCTTTGCTAAAATTAAAGCAAAATGAAAGGCTTTCTGAAATGCAAACTGATCAAGGATCAAATCAGCAACAGCAAACAGACCTTACATTACAAATGTAATTTCACATCAGTACACTTTAAAAATCAGTCTGTTATCGAAGATAAATTCCGAGTCTAAATCTGTTTCCCAGGTTCAGTACAGGGTCCTAACACCAAATAACTTATGATTTCGTCACTTTTTCTAACAGAGAAAAATGGTTCCTATTAAATTTTGATTACGTTTTTATCATTTTACTCTTGGCCTCAGTCTTTCATTTTTTAACAAACACAGAAAGGCAATTTTCAGCACTTTAAAAAATGTACTTCCTTCTTAAATCAAATAATTACAGTTACTGATTTTAGATCTCAAAGTTTCAAAAAAGCAGTTCAATTTCCCTTCAAATATATAACTAGATATTTTTTGGTGTGTATATGTTGGTTTATTCCTACTTTAGGCACTGTAATTATTCACAATATTATAATGATTCTGCGTCTAACCTATACAACAATTATAACTTTAAATTAATACTTTCTAAGGTACTAAAAGTACTGTTTGATTCAGTATATTATGGTACAATTGAATTTTCCCTTCAAGATAAATCACTGAAAGAGAATTTTAAAGCCCTGCAGCACTTCTGATTTGAGTAGTGTTAATACATGTTTTCTTTCATGCTTAATATTTAAGCCGCTTCTGAACTAGGAAGACAGCAGACATTAGAAGCTGCAAATTTCCTCAAACTACATTCTACTCCAACTCCAATTTATTTTGTTCAACATCAAATATTTTTCTTTACAAAAACAAGTATATCTTAGGCTAATTTTTAGAATCTCTGCTCTATGATTAATAACACAGCTAAAGGGAAATAACTTTTCAATTTCAACTTCACTAGGACTATGCAAAACTAAGTTAAAGTACACTTGGCAACTATTTTCATCAGTTTTGTTTTTAATCATGTCTTTAGAATAATATACCTTACATTCTAACAGAAAGCTCAACAAAGGCTTAAAGCTTTAGAACTGAAAAACCACCAGGCTGCCCTCCTCTGCAATGGTAAATAAGAGAAACATTTTATTCGCCCCCATAGTTCGTTCAATGTCTTTGAGGTAATGGTTTTTTAGTTCCTTCCTTTTCAGTTTGAAAGCATCAGTTACCAAACTAGTTTCAGGGATCCATGGCTCTGGGCTTCGGCGAACCTTGATTGGTATTTCAAATCACTCCAATTTCATCGCATTTGCAGCTTCTCGAATTTCTTTCAGTATTTCAGCTTCCCATGGCAGGCTTATTACATATATCAACCCAAGATCCTTCGACCCCTTTCTGCTGTGCCAAAAGTGTCAACCTTTTCTGATTAGGAACCACAAAACTGATCACGTAGGACTGGTCACTTTGGGCAAAAGCACAGATGTTGTCCATAAGTGGACAATACCACAGCGCAGCATCTGCTTCCCCAAGAGGTACGTATTCTCCCGCTTGTAACTTCCCCAGTCTTTCTCACGATCTACGATCTGTAACATCCATCGGGATGGAATTCTCCAGCATCACCAGTGCACAGCCACCTCTGTCCATTTTCATCCGCCCTGTTCTCTTCATTTTTAAAATATCCCTTTGAGATATCGTGTCCACCAATTACGATCTCACCTCTGGGTTTGGTTTGTCATGAATTGTATGACCGCCTTCCTGCCAGTCTTTTAGCTTAATTTCACAGCAAATAGGAGGGCCGCAACACGGCCAGTGGTGTAGTCAGTAACTTCGGTGGTTGTCCCCAGCCGCTGACTCTGTCAGCCAGTGACCCTGGCCGGCCAGGCCGCAGAGGCAGGCGTTCAGGAGCCGGGCGTCGAGCGGGGGGGGGGGGGGGGGGGGGGGGGGGGGGGGGGGCGCCCCGAGGACCGCTTCCTGTGGCCGTGCCCTCCCAGCACAGCCTGCACCTTTGCAACCAGCGACAGGTTGCAAAGAGGCGTGTCGTGTCCCTTTTCGATCTATGCCAATTTGTAGTCACACCCTATCTCAAACAGAGCTTTCTGAATATACTTCATCTCCTGGACTTTGCTCACAACATTCTTAAAAATTCTATCCATGATTTCCGGAACAGCAGCTATAAGTGTAGGCTTTAGTACAGTACAGTCTCCTTTGCTTCCCTTTTTAATTTTGCTGGACTTGTCAGACAGGGTACATGGAGAAGAATATCCAATCCTACAGCCATAGGTAAAGCAAGAAATCTCTGCCATCAATTCTAGCATGTGAGACAAAGGCAAGTAGCCAATATATCTGTCCTTTGGTCCCAGTCCAGGTATTCTTTCACATTGGCCAGTCATTCCAGCTATCAAATTGCTATGATGGGCCGGGTGCGGTGGCTCATGCCTGTCATCCTAGCACTCTAGGAGGCTGAGGCAGGCGGATCATTTGAGCTCAAGAGTTTGAGACCAGCCTGAGCAAGAGTGAGATCCCGTTGTCCCTATTTTCTTTCTGAAAATAGAAAGAAATTAATTGGCCAACTAAAAATATATAGAAAATATTAGCCAGGCATGGTGGCACATGCCTGTAGTCCCAGCTACTTGGCTGAGGCAGGAGGATCACTTGAGCCCAGGAGTTTGAGGTTGCTGTGAGCTAGGCTGACGCCACGGCACTCACTCTAGCCCAGGCAACAGAGTAAGACTCTGTCTCAAAAAAAAAAAAAAATTGCTGTGTCGTGGCCCGTTTGCAGGACAGAGGATGAACACAGAACATAAAACACAAACGCACAGAATACAAAGAAAACACAGACACACATACAAACGGTTGACTCGAGTAATAATACACGGGGTCAGTTTTATTTTTATACTCTAAAAGATTAAAGTTAGTTCCTTGTACGTAACCACCCAGAGCTTGGCTGTGATAGCCATAAATTCTGGAATGTGTAGCCTTAGGGAAGCAGATATCTTCTAACTCAGAATCTCAAGGTGGTTGCTGTAGGCACTAGGCATAGATAAAGGTTAGAGATTAGCAAGGATGGGCAAGGTGAGCCACAGGGGGCATTTCTCATCCCCAGCTTCTCTTAGGGTGACCCCCTAAGATCTTCAGTTGAACCCTGGTGGCTGTGCCTGGCTTAGGTTGCCCCTCCCTTGAGGGGTCTTACCCATCATTGACTAACCAGCCATCTTATGGGGTGTTTATCATGTGGCCTCCAGACCCCCAATGCCGTGGGGCGGGGCTGCTCTTGCTAGGTGCAGCTCAGGTCCTTTGTTATGCCTCTAGGCAACACCTTTGTTTATCACAGGGAGCCTGTCCGGAACAGACTACTTTCAAACGCTCTGGGCAGAACACGTACATTACTCACTAACTTTAATTCTTAAACTAGGAAAATATATGTCAGTCCCCTACGGCTATAATGCATCATCACACCCTTAGGTCCGCCGGTAGAGCCACTGGTATACATGACGATGGCCACGCCTGAAGGCGCTGGTCTACTTGGAGGAACACTCAGGTTCTCTGGCTTGGATCCCAACTCTTCACTGATTGCAGGCTGTGAATCTCGAATCCTTGCGGGTACTCCTTTCTTGATTTATTGATTGTCTTATTGTCCACATAAATGATGTGTTTAACACAACTGATATCTAACAATGCAGACTTTAGTTTACTTTCCAGAAGTTCAATACTAGTAATCAGGTAGGCAGCCTCAGATTCATTTAGCCCATGAACTACTGCTTCTTTGCCGAGTGTAGCATAGAAAATCACAAGATGAAAGTTGTACTTAAAGCGTCTGTGCTGCAATCATCCATTTGGCCCTGGGCTCACAGAAATGGCAATGGTGCTCTTTGGTTTTAGTTCCAATGCAGTGAGTCCACTACCAAAGTTATTCACTCTGCAGTCACTTCGAGATAGTTCATCCATTTATAATTTCCAAGAATTAACATCTTAAAAAATTTTCCATTTGGCTGCATTTCATTTACTTTACTTAGGATTTCCCTGGTCCCAAGGCTGTCCTTCTTCCCGAATTTGGATACAGCATGGTCAAATAATTTATCCAGAGTGTCTGCTCCAGGGATGTCTGACAGCTAGAGAGTCTAAGTGGGTGACGGAGAGATATGGACTTTCAGGTTTGTCTGAAGTGGGCTTAGCTTTTATTCTCTTTGCCATAGCGTTTTTCTTCTTGGCATTGGTAAGAAAATGCCATGGGCACTGTATATTGTCAACAGGTGGACAGGCAGCAAAATAATGGTGAGCACATCTGGCTTTAGTTTCATAGTGGAAAGGCTTCCAAAATGGGGCTTATTTGGAAGCCTTCTGTTGGTGAAGAAGGCAGTGGTGGAAGCAGCAGTACAACCAAGGCAGTTCGATCTCGGTGATGCGGATTAGAGTTAGTAATCTTTGGGACCCGACAATAAAGCACACAAATCTCCTCTTTTTCTCTTAAGAACATGTATATCTTCTGTGATTTCAATCCAAGGCACTTCCCCTCATGTCTTCCTTAAGTTGTTGAAAGGTGGAAAATTGTATTTCATCTTCATCAGGTAATAATTACTGATCCTTTTAAGTCCTTTTAAGCCAAACAATGACAGGTAGCATTTGTTAGGTGTATGCTACCTGCTGGCCCCTCAGTTTCCAGCATTCAGTCATCACACAGGCCTGTGAAGTATTAGATGCTGGTGTCATGGCCCTTTTACAGGCGGGGAAGTGAAGGCCTCCAAGTACCTTGCCCAGATCACCTGGTTACATGCCAGTGAGACAGATAGGTGCAACAGGGTCTGCCTTTAAGAAGTTTACTACCTAGTATTTTCTTTAATTTTGTAAATTCTCTAATTTTAATAATTCAGGCCAGCTTCCTCTTTCAGCTTCTGTGAATTTGGTGAGTTTCACTAAAATAAAACAATATGAAATATTTTTCTAACCAATTAACTATTGTCGTGTATTATAATAGGGATGAGGGGAAAACTGCCTTACAGAAGATCCAGTGTGAACTTGGAAATTAACTGCATGAAGAACATTCTTATTTCCAGATTGTAATGTGGTGTTTATTACGCCTGAACAATGATAAAAACAGTGATTATTTCGTAACAAAACCTCAGGGAAGCTATTACCAAGTTGGCAGTTCTAATTCATGTGGAAATGCTCATTCTATTTACCAGAATTGTAGCAATGGTGTTCATTTAATTAAGAATTTGATATTGTTGAAGGCCAATTTAGCGAAATTCACAATTTAGCGAATTTAGCAATTTAGTGAAATTCACAAACTTCTGACAGACGTAAATGCAAAAACAAAAGGAAATTGGTTAAGGTTCTAAGTGTCAGCTTATTTTCCCTTGAACAGCTCATTTTTACATGGTTTGAGAGCTGTTTAATAAAGGAATTATATAAATATGTTGTACTCTTTTACAAGATTTTTATGGTAAATTCATCTTACTAGTAACTGTACTAGGCTCATAAACAGCCAAAGAGAAAAAATGCCTCCAACTTTGACAGTATCTAAGGAGACTATATCTGTGTACTAGAAGGCAGGTTAGGGTCTAGTAGCTTTTCCATCTGCGAAGAGAGAATTGGCATATTCTAATTTATGTGAAAGACATCATAAAACCAAAAAGGCAAAGAAAAAGGCTTGAATGAGAAAGGAATCTGAAAACTGCAGAGAATGAGAGTCGGATACAACCTGAAGAAGGCGTGGAGACTGGAAAGTGACAGAGGAAAGTGCCCACAACTGGTGGCGATCACCTGCACCTTCCCCAGGGAATTCTGCTCACCTGTCTACACTGTGGGTCTGGCTAACTCACGGACCCACGTGCCTCCAGGTGGACGTGCGACTTCTATGGCCTGTCCTAAGCCTCCTTACCTCAACGTCTGGATTCGCTCATTCACAGTGAGCATTTGTTGCGCACTGATTATGTGCCAGGCACTGGGGTGGGTGCTGAGGACACACGCATGAACAAGGGGGCAGGTACCTGGCCTCTTGGAGCCGACATTCTGGCCTTAGGAGACAGTCTGTACACAGGTAGATAAATAATGGCGAGAGTCACAGATGGTGATTTTCAATAAGAAACTAAAGCAGGTAAGTGTGGCAGAACAGGAGGGCTGCTTAAATAGGGGTTAAGGAAGGCCTCTCTGAGGTTGTGACGTCTGAGCAGGGAAGGAGCCAGCCATGGAAGCACCAGGAGGAGAGCACCTCAGACGGAGCGAGCACAAAGGCCCTGGGGCAGGAAGGACATTGCTCCGTGTATTGGACGTCGAGCAAGAAGGCGCCAATGCAGCTGAACTGGAGAAGGGGAGAAAAGGGGGAGATGAGGATGGAGAAGACACAGAGGCCAAGGCCTGTGGGCTTTTTGGGTGTGGCCAAATGCTTGGATTCTCTGCCAAGTGGAATGGGATGTCATTGGAAGATCTTAAGTAGGAAAGTGATAAGACTGATTTTTACTTTTCAAATATTACTCTGATTACTCTGTGGAGGTTGGATTATAGGAAGATGAGAGTGAGGAGTTGAGTGAACACAGTGACTGACCGCAGCGCACACTCCTTCCCACAGAGGTGAGCGCAGGCTGACGCTTTGTCCGGGGGGTGCTCCTGGGGAAGTCAGAGGGAGGACTCTCCTCTCTTGGGAACTGGGCACAACCTCTGCCACTCCACTGGACGAGTCAGAAGCAAGTGCTGAGGGCCGAGTGAGGGCTGGGCAGCATCAGGCCACTCTTCCCACCCCGAGGCCTGGGGCTGCCGGCTCCTGCAGCCCGTCCCCATTCCAGGGCTCCTGGCTGCGGGCTTCTGACAAAGGCACGCAGGCTAGGGACGGAAAGCAGGCGGTCCGGGAGGAGTGTAAGAAAAATAAAGAGAGGGAGATGACCCTGGCCTTGGAACTGACTGTGGTGGGATCCGAGAAGAGAGCAGCAGAGATGGTGCGAGCTGTAGCCCCAAGATTTGGAGCAAAGAGGACCCTGTGCCTCTGGCAAGAGGACAGCCGCATGCTTTCTGTGCAGACGTCAAGTCTCCATTTCCCCGGGCAGCACTGCAGCTGTGGGACAGGATGACCGCTAACAATTCTGAGTTTTAAAACATCAGAATGGTATTTAAACAAACAAGGTACCATTATACAGAATGGTATAACATGAGAGGGGCAGGGAGAGGCAAAGCAAAATTGCTATTATAGTATTTCCTTTAAAATACAGGGAAAGAAGATCCAATTTTCTACAAATTCTAATGGAAATTAATAAAGATAAGCAGAGTATCACAAACATTTTCCATGCTCTGTGTGGAGTCCTGGTTATACAAGTATTTATAAAGGCTTCCAGCTTCCCTTGTCTCCACCCCACACTCCGTCTTTCCCCATAAGGGTCTAAGTCCCTCAACCGCAAAGTGACCCACCGCGGAGGTTTGCGCCTTGCCCTGCGGGCTGCGGGCAGGATGATTTGGTTTGGAATGACTGGAGATCAGGCGCCTGTGTGGGGAGAGGGGTGGACGAATCTGAAACAGGAAGTAGGGGTCAGATGCGGGAGGGGAGCGAAGCTTCGTCTGGAGCGTGGGGTGCTGGGGTCCGCGGCGCCGCCCTCCCGCACAGGCCTTCGCAGCCGGCAGCCAGGCCGCGCGGCCCTCACGGCCGTCACCCTGCGATGGAGTGGGAGAGACGCTCTTCCGTGAGGCAGCTAAAAAGCATGTGCGCACGTGTGCAGGGATGTGCGCACGCCTGTGTTAAACAATGCTCCGTGCAATGGACTTCCGGATTTTACCGACAGCTCCCTCTGTCCTTCGGAGCTGGTCCACGGGTCAGGGCAGGCATGGATTTGGTGTCAGACGCTAGCCTTTCCTCAGCCTTTCGTGAGGCCTGGCCTCCTCACATAGTCAAGCTTTGTCCTGTCTCCTAAGGTGACCTCTTTCTCAGGCCAGACAGCACCTCAGGCTCTCAGGAAAGAGACTTGGGTGGCTCAATCTGACCAGTTCACGTAGCATGTCAAGACACAGCCGTCCCAGCATCCTAAAGCCAGAGGGTGCTGTGAGCCAGTCTGTGTTCACATCAGATCAGCCAGAGCCCAGGGAAGGCTGACGCGGCCTGCGGCACGGTCTGCTAGAGCGCCTGCTAAAGGTTGAGATTCCCGGGCCGACCTGGGTGTTCTCATTCGCTGGGCCAGAGCAGGGCCTGAGGATCTGCGTTTCAGACACGTGTCCTTGCCCTGCCCCTACCTCAGGGTCTTGATGCATTGATTGGTGGACCATCTAAAATATCGGATTTAGAGGGCAGCCAGGATGGAGGCCAGGAGATCTGTGAGGAACTTGCGTTGCGGCTGAGAATTGGCAAAGGCCTGACCGAACCAGGCACCACCGTAGAGAGGAAGAGGCAGGGACAGAGCAGCAGCAGAGCTGGAGGAAGGAGGCAGGCGGGGGGAGGCTGCTTCTGGGTCCTCCTGGGTCTGCGGCGTCTGTGGGGAGGGCAGGGCGGCGCGGTCCCCGCGGTCACACGCTGGCCATGGCGCTAGGGAAGAGGCGCGTCTGGTGCTGGCCTCAGCCGTCAGGCGTTGATCTCCTAACCTGAGTATCAATGTTTACCAAGAAATCTTCCTTTACTTCTTTTCCAAATCATTCCTCTTTTAACTCAGTTTCAAATCCACTTCTGGTTTGACTCAAGTGGAGTCCCTGTCAATGTCCCAAACTTTGACCTGCAAAATCCAGGACTGTGGGAAAAGAGTAGCTGGGAAAGGAGAAGTCTGTGCCCACAGTCCATGGGAATTGCGGAGCAAGCAGTTTTGGAGAATGTGTAAGGCTGTTACAGAGACTGGGACGGCAGCCACGGGAAGGCAGCGGTCGTCGTGCAGAAAAGATCATGAACAATTCCCACTTGGCAAAACAATTATAGGGAAAGTCAGAAATACCTGGCTCTTCCGGGGGTGTAAATTGTAATGCTGACGACAGCAGTCTGAAGCAACCACCAACACTGACAGCCGTGTGGGGCGGTAGTGGCGTTCGCCACTAGCCCACAGCCATCCCAGAGCCGCTGAGCTGCCAACCCCTCAGCCCGGCCCGTCTCCCTGCCGGTCTGCCTCCTGTGGGCCCGGAGGGCGCTTCCATCTCTGATGGCAAGACCCAAGCCCCTCCCCGTTTTCTTAGCGAAGATCTTCTGGTTTGGGTTAAATCAGCCACAGGTTGTTAAGCTAAGGGCGTTTTGTGTGGAGACACATCAAGTATTACAATTTGTAGACCAAACTAGTGTCTGCCCCCTTGCAGGGCCCCATCTGTAGAGGTAACCAGGTTGTTTTGGTTTTTTTTTTTTTTTCTTTAAAAGACATCATTAAGAAACCTTCATTTTTATCAGCTACATTTAGACTTCAGGGTACATTTTACTACTCATTTCATTTGACATATGAGAAAATTGTTGCATGCCATTGAGCTGTAAGGTGAACGTGACTGTGATACCGGACACAGCTCAGCAAAGACAGCAAGGTCAGCTGACGGCGTTCTGTTCTCCTCTGCATGCTGTATCCACTGACCTGGTTCAGGATCACCGCTGTGTTCTCCAAAGGACTATCAGAATATTACTGGGATGGTCCAAGAGCATCTTTTATACAATTAACCAGTAAGAACACCGACAAATATATGTGAAATGAATGGATTCAAAGAGGCAGGTTAATATTTGTAATGTACAACCTTATTTTATGTGTGTCTATTAAAAGACATCTTATTTTTAAAAATACATATTGTTGATTCATTAACATTGAACTCACGCCCAGCAGCACTATAACTCACTCCTGAACGAAGCTTATACACACGTATTTTCTCCATGAGGCCCAGCACAGTCTTCTTGTTCTTAGGAATATCAGCAGTACAGCATTACATTTGGGAAACAGTGAAATTACCAACAGAAAGCACAAAAAGTGCAAAAAAAAAATCACCAAATAGACCACCGAAAGGGACACTTGTTCACAATATGAGAGCTGAAATAAGAAGGTAAAATATCACCTTGTTTTACTGACAGCTGTTTTCCAGACAACTCAGATTTTTCACCACTCTGTGCATGTCTATAAATGATCATGGAAACAACATGAGTAATGATTTGGGAATTCCAAATAAATCTTAACAAGTAAGTGAATTCGCAAATACAGAATCTGTGAATAATGAGGATCAACTGTACATAAAAGAGGGAAATAATATATTGGTGAACAGTGGTAATTTCTGGCATACCCATTCATGGGAAAACAGGAAGAAGAAACAAACATTTGTGGAGCATTTACTATGAGCAGGCCTTATCCATTTACTAACTCAATCTTCACAATTCTATGGCATAGTTACTAATATAATCTTTTTTATATGTTGTTGGATTCAGTTTGCTAGTATATTGTTGAGAATTTTTGCTTTTACATTTGTCCAGGATATTGGCCATGTAGTTTCTTTTTATGTGATGTCTTTATCTGGTTTTGGTATCAGGGTGCAGCCGTCCTCATAGAATGAGTTAGGAAGTAAGTGAGTAAGTGTTCCCTCTTTTTTTAAATTAAATTTAATTTTTTTTTGAGACAGAGTCTCACTCTTGTTGCCTGGGCTAGACAGCCATGGTGTCAGCTCAGCTCCTTCAACCCCAAACTCCTGGGCTCAAGTGAACCTCCTGCCTCAGCCTCCTGAGTAGCTGGGACTAAAGGCATGCGCCACCATGCCCGGCTAATTTTTTCTATTTTTGGTAGAGAGGGGATCTCACTCTTGCTCAGGCTGGTCTTGAACTCCTGAAGTCAAACAATCCACCCACCTTGGCCTCTCAGAGTGCTGGGATTACGGCGTGAGCCACCGTGCCCAGCCCTTTTTTGTTTTTTTGGAAGAATTCATGAAGGATTGTTAATTCTTCTATAAACGTTTGGTAGAATTTACCAGTAAAGCTATCTGCTCTAGGGCTTGTCTTTGTGAGAAGATTTTTGATTACTAATTCAATCTCTTGTTATAAGGGTAGTTAGATTTTTTATTTCTTCTTGAGTCAGTTTTGGTAGTTGGTGCCTTTCTAAAAATGTGTTCATTTCATCTAGGTCATCTAAATTGTTGGAATACAATTGTCTGTAGCATTCCCTTGTAATCCTTTTTATTTCTGTAAGGTCAGTGCAATGTGCCCTCTTACATCTCTGATTTTAATAATTTGAGCTTTCTCTAGTTTTTCTTGGTCAGTGTAGCTAAAGGTTTGTCAGTTTCTTGATCTTTTTGAAGAACCAACTTCTGGCTTTGTTGGTTTTTTTCTTTTCCATTTTATTTATTTCCATGCATCCTTACCACTTCCCTCCTTTGACTTGCTTTGGGTTTAATTTGCTCTTCTTTTTCTAACATCTTAAGGAGGAAGGTTGGGTCATTAATTGGAGATTTTTCTTCTTTTTTAATATAGGCATTTATAGCTATAAATTTCCTCTATAAGCACTGTTTCTGTTGCACCCCATGAAATTCTGTATGTTGTGTTTTCATTTTCATTCACATCAAAGTCTTTTCTAACTTCTCTTGTTATTTCTTCTTTGACCCATTAGTTATTTAGGCATGTGTTATTTAATTTCTACGTATTTGTGAATTTCCCAAATTTTCATCTGTCACTGATTTCTAAATTCATTCCATTGTGGTTGGAAGACATACTTTGTATGATTTCAGTCATGTCAAAATTATTGAGAATTGTTTTATGGCCTAACATATGGTCTAGCCTGCCAAAGATCCATGCACACTTGAAAAGAATGTATATTTTGCTGTTGTTGAGTTATATAGATATGTTAGGTCTAGTTGGCTTACAGTGTTGTTCAAATCTTTTGTTTCCTCATTGATTTTCTGTGTAGTTTTTATATTTGATATTGAAAGTGGGGTATTGAAGTCTCCAACCATTGCTGTTATCTTTTTAACTTTTCAATTCTATCATTCTTTTGCTTCATGTTTTGAGACTGTTGATAGGTGTATATATGTTTACGATTATTTTCTTTTTTGATAGATTGACCCTTTTATTATTACAAAATTTCCTTCCTTTTCTCTAGCAATAATTTTGTCATATATTAGCATAATATGGTATAATTTATTGGCATAATGTTTTATCTGATATTAATATAGCTATTCCAGCTCTTTTCTTTTTGGTTATTGCTTACATATTGTATCTTTTTTTTCCATTGTTTTGCTATCAGCCTATTTGTGTCTTTGGATCTGAATTGTGTCTGTTATAAAGAACATAAGGTCATATCATTTTAAAAGGCTACTCTGCCCCAAGGCATGAAACTATAAGAATTCTAGAAGAAAATGTTGGAAAAACTATTATAGATATTGGCCTAGGCAAAGAATTTATGAAGAAGACCCCAAAAGCAATCACAGCAACAACAAAAATAAATAAATGGGACCTGATCAAATTAAAAAGCTTTTGCACAGACAAGGAAACAATCAACAGAACAAACAGACAACCTACAGAACGGGAGAGAATAATTGCAGGCTGCACATCCAATACAAGGCTAATAACCAGAATCTACAAAGAACTCAAGCAAATCAGCCAGACAAATATCAAACAACCCCATTAAAATAGGAGGGAGAAGGGAGGAAGGGATGAGTAAATTCACACCTAACAGGTACAATGCACTAACTGGCTGAAGAGCACACTTATAATTTCAATTCAAATTATACAAAAGTAAATTATGTAACCAAAATATATGTACCCCTGTAAAATTATGAAATTTAAAAAAGTGAGCAAAAGACATAAACAGATGCTTTTCCAAAGAAGAATCACTAAACGGCTAATAAACATATGAAAAAAGGCTCAACATCTCTAATAATCAGGGAAATGCATATCAAAACCACAATGAGATATCATCTAACTCCAGTGAGAATGGATTTTATCATAAAGCCCCAAAACAACAGATGCTGGCTTGGATATAGAGAGAAAGGAACACTTATACACTATTGGTGGGACTGCAAACTAGTACAACCTCTATGGAAAGTAGTATGGAGATACCTCAAAGAACTAAAAGTGGACCTACCATTTGATCCAGCAACCCCAGTGTTGGGTATTTACACAAAGGAAAAAAAGTCATTTTCTCAAAAAGACACTTGCACTTGAATGTTTAGCAGCACATTTCACAATCACAAAGATGTGGAAACAACCCAAGTGCCCATCAATACAATACATGAGTTGATTAATAAAATGTGGTATATGTATACCATGGATAATTACTCAACCATAAAAAAAAATGGCAAACTAATACCTTTTGTAACAACCTGGATGGAACTAGAGACCATTCTTCTAAGTGAAGTATCACGAGAATGGAAAAACAAACACCACATACACTCACTATTAAATTGGAACTAATCGATCAACATTCATGTGCACAAATGGAAATAAACCTACATAGAAATCAAGCAGGAGGAGGAGGGAGAAGGAAGGGATGGATAAATTCACACCTATCGGGTACAATACACACTATCTGAGTCATGGGCACACTTACAACTTTGACTCAAACTGTACAAAAGCACTCCATGTAACCAAAACGTTTGTACCCCTGTAACATTCTGAAATAAATAAATAAATAAATAAATAAATAAATAAATAAAAATGAAATAAAAATATATTCTGCCAGTATCTGTCTTTGAATCAGAATGTTTAAGTGTTTATCTTATTGGGACCCTTAGCATATGATGAGTTCCTTTTTTGCTGTTTTCAGGATTCTCTCTTTGGCTTTTGACAGTTTGATTTTGAAGCATCTAAAAACGGATATTTTGAGTTTATTCTACTTGGAGTTTGTTGAGCTTCTTGGATGTGTAAATTAATGTTTTTCATCAAATTTGGTAAGTTTTCAGCCATTATATCTTCAAATATTCCTTTGCGCCCTTCTCTTTCTCTTTTCCTTTTGGGAGTCCAGTTATTGCACATGTTGGTACAGTTGGTGGGGTCCCACACAAGCCTTTGGGGCTCTGTTAATTGTTCTTCATTCTTTTTCTTTCTGTTCCTGAGACTTGATAATCACAATCGACCTACCTTCAAGTTTGCTAATGCTGTCTTCTGCCTGCTCGCACCTTCTACAGAGCTCCTCTGGTGAACTTTTCTAGCAAGTCTTTGTCTAGCAAGTCCAAGGTCTAGGCTTCCTCAAGGACAGTTTCTGTTGATTGTTTATTTCCTGTGTATGAGCCATACTTTCTTGTTTTTGCTTGCCTGATAATCTTATTAGATTATCTTATTAGATAATCTTAAACATTAGACATTTTAAATAATATAATATGGCAACTCTGGAAATCAGAATATCCACTCTCCTTAGGCTTGCTTTGATGTTGCTATTGTTTTTGTTTAATGACTCTTCAGAACTTTTTTGTCATGTGTGGCCACTGAAGTCTCTGCTCAGTTACTTTAGTGGTCAGCTAATGACTGGACAGAGATTTCCTTAAACACCTGGAGCCAGTAAGTCTCCCAGTCTTTGCCAAGGACTCTGTGTGATATTGGGCATGCCCTGAGAACTAAGCCAGGCAACTGATGACTCTGCCTTAGCCTTTACTTTCTGCTTTTCAGGAAGGTTGAACAATATGGCCTTTATTTAGGAGGCCATGTGTTCAGCTAAAAACCAAGTGCTTATTACTAACAAAGGAGGGAAACTAGCTGTTTCTGCCACTTCCATTTTGCAGGTGAAGAAACTGAGGTTTAGAGAAGTTCAGTAATTTACCCAAGGACACTCAGGTAATATATAGTAGCTCTAGGATTCAAATCAGGTGGTCTAACCCTAAAGCCTGTACTCTGAACCACTTTGCTTTACAGATTAGGAAACTGAGGTTCAGGGAAGTTAAATAACTTGATGATGTCACATAGCTGGCAAGTGCAGATCTGTTTGGCCCAAAGCTCATCCTTTTCCACTGTATTTACCCCAAACCATCTATCTTACTTTGGTGGGCCACCAGGAAGAAGGACAAAAATAGACCTCAACATTCAAGCTGAAATTGCCTGATAGAGGTCCATTAAGATACCTAAATAAAATGTATCAAGCGTCCTTTAAACACACCAGGACAACAGGGAATATCTGAAGGTCACTAAATGAACAAAAATGATAGATAACCAGAAAGAGAGCTATTAAGGAATAAGCACTATGGAACCTGTTTGCATTCTGGAGTGGGATTAAGAAACCAGTTAAGGCTGGGCATGGTGGCTCACTCCTGTAATCCTAGCACTCTGGGAGGCCGAGGTGGGAGGCTTGCTCAAGGTCAGGAGTTCGAAACCAGCCTGAGCAACATCAAGACCCCGTCTCTACTAAAAATAGAAAGAAATTAATTGGCCAACTCAAAATATATAGTAAAAATTTGCCAGGCATGGTGGCGCATTCCTGTGGTCCCAGCTACTTGGGAGGCTGAGGCAGGAGGATCACTTGAGCCCAGGAGTTTGAGGTTGCTGTGAGCTAGGCTGATGCCACGGCTCTCTAGCCCGGATGACACAGTGAGACTGTGTCTCAAAAAAAAAAAAAAAAAAAAGAAACCAGTTAGATATAGGCTGTGAATGGCTACTAAGGAATCAGTATTAAGAGTTGCAGTCTTGAATAGGACTCTAAGTACATTTGCCTTTCCCACTAACCTCCTGGACTTCCCTGGTCCCTCCAACCAGCCATTAGGTTATTATTAATAATAGTTCCTTCCACCCACGTATGTGCCTAGGATGGGACGAAGCTCAAATTAAGCCCAGTTAAGGGTTCCACTGAGCCCACCAAAGGTCTAAGGGAACAGACCCCGGTGTCTGTCTTGACTCACCTGGTTTTCTTTCTCAACTCTTATTTTTCTTCACCTTGTATTATCCTAAAGCTGACTTATTAATAATTGAGACCTAAATAAGTAAGGGCATATTGTAATTACGAACTCAGGACAGGTTTTCAGTTCAATCAGAGCTCCTTTTCATGGTGTTCACAGGGGACCCATGCAAGAGGGGGATCCACAGAACAGCTGCAGTTTGACAACCAAACACAAGCACACTTGAAGGCATGGTGACTGATACAGCCCCATTCACAGCCGCCCAAAGATATCCACTGTTCTGTCTGCGGTTTGAATCCATCAGAAGAAACACCAGATTTGGTTCCCACAGCTAAAGTAATTTTAGCTCTATCGAATGGTATATGTTTGAGTTACTGAAGTTTAAAAATTCATGGCTGGGCCTTGGGCCCCATAGGAAGCTGCCATCTGTCCCCTCCTTAGCTGCCGGGACCCTCCTCACGGAGATGGGCACACAGCAGACCCTCGCCAGAGCCCTCCGGACGCTGTACCCAGCGGTGTCTCTGCCTCCCACACACGCCACAGGCGGCGGTTGCCAGCTCTGCCTTCGAGCGCCCTCGTGCTCCACTGGAGCTTCTTTCAGGCTTCCTCTCCGGTTGTTCTGCAGCTTCACACCTGGACTCTTTCCCCGGGCAACAAGGTTAACGGATATATCATAAGAATACCAGATCTCATTTAATTTTTTAAATTTAAGTAAATATTTTGAGAAAATTATAGATCCCCATTTGGTTGTAAGAAATAATAGAGAGATGCAATGAGTGCTTTGTCCCCAGCAGCCTTCCAGTGGAACATCTTGCAAAACTGTGTACAATGTCACAGCCATTGACAGTGGCTGTGGTGCAATCCACAGACCTTAATCGGGCGTCCCGCTCTACATGCACTCGTGTGTGTGCTTAGTTCTGTGCTGCCCATCGAGGTGGGAGGCTTGGCAGCCAGCAGTCGCCGGCTCCCACGGTGCCTTTCGTGACCTCACCTATTTCTCTCGTTTCCTTCCCACTCCCAGCCCTAACCCTGCCCCGATCACTAATCTGTTCTCCAGCGCTACAGTTTTATTTCAAGAATGTTATATAAATGAAATCATAAAACATGTAATCCTTTGGGATTGGCTTTTTTCACTTGGTCTCCCTTGAGGTCCCTCCAAGTTTTTGTGTGTATCAGTAAGTAGTCTGTCCCCTTTTATCTCCGGGCGTGCTCCCAGGAAATGTACCACAGCTTGTTTTAACCGCTCACCCACTGAAAGGTATCTCGGGTGTTTCCACCTGGGCCTATTATAAATAAAGCGGCGATGGACATTCGCATACAGGTTTTTGTGTGAGCTTAAAACATGTTTTCATTTTTCTGGGATATATGCCCAACGGTGTAATTGCTGGATTGTGTGGTAATTGCATGCTTAGTTTTATAAGAAACTACCAAAATGTGCTTCAGAGTGGGTATACCCACCAGCAGTGTATGAGTAATGCAGTTTCTCTGCATCCTTGCCAATCGATATTGTCACTATTTTAAATTTTAACCATTCTGATAGGTGTGTAGTAAAATTTCATTGTGGTTAATCTTTAAAAACTATTGTACATTTCGACTTTTAATTGTTAATGATTGTTTGTGTGGCTTTCATAATATTTTTACTTTTCAGAAACTTCCTTTTCAGAAACAACTGCATGACATGTTAGAAAAATCCAAATAGCAAATGCTTTTCATGTAATTCCATTTCATGCATCAGTCCATACTTGTTTCGATATGCCAAGAATTCTATCTATACCTGCTTTCAATATTAGCTTCACTTGATGAAACCTTTTCAATAATTGTCAACTCAAAAGTTAACATGACATATACTGTATAAATAATGGAGTTAATTGGCTATTCTGGCTTTGTTCACATACCAGTTCTGTTTTATATTCACAAATCTTTTTCTAGTCAAAACCTTCATCTATGAAAAAATAGACACCTGGCTATTTCTTTTCTAGCCCTTCCAGAACAATAATTCATTTAGGTCATCTGTCCCCTCTGATCTGCAGGCTGCCTCCTTGATGGCTGGACACCATGCAACCCAAGCCCCACCCCTGCTTTTGGGCCATCGCACTTGCACCTGGAGGGGCAAGAGAGGTAAGAGGGGAGGAGCAGGGTCCCAGGCTTCTATTCGTCTGTGAGAGAAATCTAATATTCTTAGCAGAAAACTAACATGTCTTCTTTAACAGAAGTAGGGATCCAGTTGCCTGGATACAGTCAGGAATACATATCATTGGATCTGCAGGTGACCCATTTGAGTCCCTTTGTCCCTGTTTGAGTTCCCAAAGTGTTAAGGGCAAAATGAGACAGAGCTAACAAATAACTCACACCTGCTTGGGCATTCTCTTGGAGAGTTCCGCTGGGAACATGTGTGCGTCACACACCCACATATATCCCTGCAGCAAATAGCTTAGCATAAAAACCCTGCAATAAACATCAATGCTTGTAGATTGCCAGGGAGTTGTAGCTGGGTTTGCGAGTAAAGCGACTTCCATAAAGACTATAAATAGCAGGTATGTCCCTCTGTAAGCAGTGCAGCTATTCATTTTTTTTAAATAGGGGATTCTCATGTTACAAGGACATCACAGATTAATGAATAATTTATTTGGTGGCAGATTCTATGGGCTTTACTTTTTGCCAGTGAGCCCACACCCAAATGTCTAAAAGAGATAAGGTGAGCAAAAGCTAGAGCTCAGGCTTAGGTGAGCTGTCTATTTATTTTTATTAGATGTGGATAGTTATTATAGCCATATGTGTACATTTTGCTTAGGGTCACCTCGGCTGTGAAGGTCATGTATACAGCAGTGGCTCTGCTGTATCACTGGCATTCAGCTGCCTCATAGCAATGCAGGCCACTCGCAGCATGAGAAACACAGAATAGAATCATAATTGATCTTGTCTACCTTGGTGATTTTAACAAAGGACTGTGATACATAGAGCTATGTTTTTTTCTCTATGAAATTATAGGGAAACAAGGGAACAAAACTCAATAAAAGGATATTAGATTGAAAATGGAGGTAAGAAAAAATGATCTGCATGGGTATTTTTCTGTGAACATCCATTGTTATTATCTTTCAATGATAATGATTTGTAGGAAAAAAAACCCAATCACTTGTAAGCTTACAGATCTTAGACATTTTACCTTTAACTATACACAGTTCTCAAGTGAGCAGAGGACAGAACCTGGGAAGATAGCCACGCTTTTCTGTCAAATGTACTTTTAATGAAAATGAAATTTATTTAAAAAGAAAATTTTAATTTGGCAATAGGAAGATGGCAAAAGACTTGAACAGCCACATAAGGGGAAATTCATGTGGCCAATTAACATAGTAGAAGATGCTTGATTTTATTTAGTAATCAGGAAAATGCAAATTAAACTCACAATAAGATATCACTATACCCCGACCTGATCAGTTGCAATTGTAAAGTTTGACAGTAACAAGTGCTAGTGAAGATGGAGTATAATGGGAACTACTACTGGTGGGAGTTTAAATTGAAGCAACGATTTTGGAAAATAGTTGCCATTCTCTACTAAGACTGAATATTCACACACCCTATTCACAATTGAAAAAATTCCACTGTGGGAAAATGCCCCGGAGGAAGATGTATGCGTATATGCTGTGGACCAGGATCTATACAAGAATGTTTGTAGAAGCATTGTTCATAATAGCCCCAAGCTGGAAATAATCCAAATGTTCCCCCACCATGTGTTAGAGCTAGAGCCACATATGAACAGGACAGATGGATTTCAGTGTTGAGCAAAAGCATCAAGACACACACTCATAGAGCGAGGGTCTATTGATCTAAAGCTTACAAACAGGCAAAGCTAAACTATATTGTTTAGGGATGTGTATAGAGATGGTGAAACTATGAAGAAAAGTAAAGAAATCATTATACTAAAAGTGAGGGTGGTGGCTCCTTTTAGAGAAGAAAAAGAATTGTGACTGGCCGGGTGCGGTGGCTCATGGCTATAATCCTAGCACTCTGGGAGGCCGAGATGGGTGGATCCCTCACAGTCAGGAGTTTGAGACCAGCTTAAGCAAGAGTGAGACCCTGTCTCTATTAAAAATAGAAAAATTAATTGGCCGACTGAAAATATATAGAAAAAATTAGCCGGGCATGGTGGCACATGCCTGTAGTCCCAGCTACTTGGGAGGCTGAGGAAGAAGGATCGCTTGAGCCCAGGAGTTTGAGGTTGCTGTGAGCTAGCCCAACACCAGGGCACTCTAGCCCAGGCAACAGAGTGAGGCTCTGTCTCAAAAAAAAAAAAAAAAAAAAGAATTGTGACACAGAAGAATACTCTGAGACTTCTGCACTCTGGAAAATTTCTATTTCTTATCCTGGCTGTGGTTTCATGGGTTTTCCCTTTGTAATTATTCACTAAACATATAGAGTACTTTTCTCTATGTTATATTTTATACACACACAATGCTTTCTAGCCATACTACCAAATATTAAAAGATCAAAATCTAAAAAAGAAACTCCCTACTTCAATTTGGTACCTTTAAAAAATGAATTTTTTTTTTTTTTGAGACAGAATCTCACTGTGTTGCCCGGGCTAGAGTGCCGTGGTGTCAGCCTCGCTCACAGCAACCTCAAACTCCTGGGCTCAAGCGATCCTCCTGCCTCAGCCTCCCAAGTAGCTGGGACCACAGGCATGTGACACCATGCCTGGCTAATTTTTTTTCTACATATTTTTAGTTGTCCAGCTAATTTCTTTTTCTATTTTTAGTAGAGATGGGGTCTCACTCTTGCTCAGGCTGGTTTCGAACTCCTGACCTTGAGCGATCCACCGGCCTTGGCCTCCTGGAGTGCTAGGATTACAGATGTGAGCCACCGTGCCCGACCTGAAAAATGAATTTTCAGTATTTAATTCAGTTGAATGAACATTTAAAACAACAAACCAAATCTTTTGCACCATTCCACATCAGCATTCTGCAATGTCGTGCTGGGGAGGCAGCGGAGGAGAGGGGCGGGTATGGCCCCAGACCAGGGGCTCCTTCCAGCCTGCTGTTTCCCTGTGCAGTTCTCTGGGCTTTGCTCCTCATCAGTAAGGAAGCCCGGCCAGGCCAGCCCCCTGAGAGCCTCCTAATATGTTCTTGGGAGTTCTTGGTGGGCACTTTTGATATTTTTAAACACAAAATTCTTCTCACTTTGACAAGAACGTAAAGAATATGAGCATATTTTGGGTCCTCTGCATGTCTACCTTAGGCAGTAGCAGTATCGCCAGTGTTTATGGGCACATTGGGACCTAGATGTGCTATTTTAATTGTCAACTGTTACTTGTCAATGAGGAAACACAGGTGCCCTTAATGAGTAGAGTCTGTGTTTGCCAACTGACCTCATGGAAGGCCCAACCAGAGCTTCCACAGGGGTTTGAAGGGACATCTTCAGGTGAGATTTGAGTCATGGGACAACACAGACCGAGGACGCAGGCCCCAACAACCGCGGGAGCGCCAAGTTACAGAATGAGGGCAGCTGAGCTCCACAGGGTCATACCACCTGTCTCGTGAGAGTGACATGGTAACTTGAGTCTTGTTGGTTTTATATTTGGTGTTGAGTCATGAATTTGTTTTGATTTTATACTTGTAGAAGTTGCTAGTTTATGTTTGCATATATCTAACAATCTCTATAAAAGTAATTTATGTCAACACTGGGAATCAAAATTTTGTCTTGAGAAGGCGCCACGCATCGCTCCAATCTTAGCTGCTGGGAGCCCACGGCCGCCCCGCACTGCCCCGCCGGCCGCCACGGCCTCCCCAGGCGTCCCTGGCGCTGCCGGCCAGCCCTGCGGGTGGCGCGATCTCATGCCGCTGGCGCGCCGGGAGGCCGGCGGGGCAGGGGACAGCGCGGCGGGAGGCCGGCGGGGCAGGGGACAGCGCGCCGGGAGGCCGGCGGGGCAGGGGACAGCGCGGCGGGAGGCCGGCGGGGCAGGGGACAGCGCGGCGGGAGGCCGGCGGGGCAGGGGACAGCGCGGCGGGAGGCCGGCGGGGCAGGGGACAGCGCGGCGGGCGGGGCAGGGGACAGCGCGGCGGGCGGGGCAGGGGACAGCGCGGCGGGAGGCCGGCGGGGCAGGGGACAGCGCGGCGGGCGGGGCAGGGGACAGCGCGCCGGGAGGCCGGCGGGGCAGGGGACAGCGCGGCGGGCGGGGCCGCTCTGAGCACCCGCCGTGCTGGACGGCCGGTTCCGCTCTCCGCCTTCAACTCCCCGCGACGAGAGTCTTCTCCCGCGTGTCCCGGTGAGTCCGGGCGAGGCAGCGGTTTCCTTTCACAGCTCACCTTCCTCACCGTTGTCCCTTCGGCAGAATCAGCGGGTCGGTCGGCAGAGCCCGCAGGCCTCAGGCCGAGCAGAGCCTGGCGCGTGGGGAGGCCCGGCCTCCTTACCGTTTCTCAAGGCAACCTCACTCCTTTCCTGCCCTGGTGCCCGACGCTGGTGCTGGTCTCCGCAGGGCTGCGCTCCCCCAGGGTCCCAGAGGAGCCAGCCTCTCTCTCAAAATAATGCAAACAGAGAGGTCACGAGAGCTCCGCACGCCGCGCGCCGGGAGGCGGAGGGCGCCGCGCCCGCTGTGGCTGCGGGCTGCTGGGCCCTCTGCCCGCCGCCGGCTGCGGGTCCCGTCTGCTCTCCTGCAGCAGAGCCTAACTCTGCGGGAACAGTCGCCTGTGTCCTCGGGCGTCACCGGTGTGCCACCCGGCACGCGCGGCACGCGGCCTTCTCTGTCACCATCAATAAACTGTAAAACCACCAAGGTAAAAAGTAGCCGGGACGATCACAGGCGACAGTTTCCTAGACATTCCCTGGCCATGGCTTCAGTCCCTCCTCTCCTCCCCTTGTTTCAGTGACCAAAGTCCAGTCACAGCCGGCGTCTCTGTTTTGGAAGCATCGGAACCAGGAGCGGCAGAATCTGTCCCGGCAGAGAACAAGTCTTAGTCTCCAGGACCCAGCGCGCTCCTGCTCGGCGGGTCTGGGCGGCCGCCTGAGTGCGGTGCACACGGGCAGGGACCTGGCCTCTCTGTGCCCATCCTCGCCTCTCACCCCACTCCCGCACGGTCACAGAGACCCATGCCCGACAGCCGGGACTCCGACTGGGCGCCCCGCTGCCTCGGACCACCCCGTCCCCCCGCCTGCCCTGCAGCGCGCCGCAGTGCTCCCTAACCAGAGAAGGACGCGCCGCCGCCGCGCTGCGCTGAGCCTTGGGTGCGGCAGGCAGAGCCTCGTCCCGGCCTGCACTCTGCGACTTCCCTGGCCCCGCGTCCGAGAGGAGGCGGGGTGGCCGCTGACAGCACCAGGGTGCAGCCCACACCTCCTCTCTGCCTGCCTCGGCTCGGGCTCCTCCCTCTGTGGCCTGTGCGGCAGCTCCCTGCCCCAGGCCCTGGGTCCCCAACAGGGCGCCCTGTGGCTCCAGGCAGCTCCTCGCGACGGAGATTCAAACTGTGCTGGAGGAGAAGGCACACTGGGAGGCCGGAGCAGCGGAGCGCCGGGTGTCAGGGTTGAGGCCGGGCCACAAACAGGAAGGCCACGATGGGTCGGAGACGGAACAGCGTGAGAAGAAGACTGGGTCCTGGAAACTGGTCAGGTGAAGTCCATGAGCAACATCAGGCTGGGCCTGCTTTTCGCTGGTGACATTTTAGGTCTGGGATGGAGAGAAGAGGGAGATGAACTTCACAAAATCAAGATAAATGGACAAGACTCCATAATCCTTCAGGCTCATCTTAGGTTTCAAGTCTGTGATGTTCAGACTTGGCTGGGGGAAGGGAAAGGGTCGCTGTGCTTTTTCCCTAACCTCGCCCCAACATGGCAACGGCCTGGGCCCCATTTCCGACTGTGAGAGGGCACCCGCTCCCGACTACCCACAGCCTAAGGCACGCCCCTGGCTCAGTGCGGGAGGAGCAAAGTGGCCCTGCAGCAGGAGCCAGCCAGACCTAGCTCAGCGTCCCGCAGCGTGTGCGCAACCCACGGCGGCCCCTCAGCCTCCCCCAGGGCTGCTTCCTCTGCACACCCTCGCCCCC